>CAXKVY010001932.1:0-202010 GCA_964058915.1 Tetropium fuscum | reverse complement strand
CGCCATACTCTTTTATTTCAACTCTCGTAGCGATGTATACCTACATAGGTAGGTATATAAATAATATATTAGCAATTCCCGCGAACACGCCACTGTAAGATATGCGAACCTGATCCGATCCCGATCCGAGAGATACGATTCCAATAAGTTAAAAAGAGATATACTGCTCGAATATTCGTTATTGGAAAGGTCGTGAAATTGGAAAGGTCGTTGCCGCTTTTAACTATAAAAATAGATGTTTACGTAATTGTCATATTTAAAGTAGACGAAAATAAATGTAAAAACGTAACATCTTCGCCTATAATATATTATTGTGTGCACAATTATTATTTAATAACATTCATAAATAATATATACAACTTTAATATAGTATTGTGGAATTTGATATTTTAATTTAATACTGAGAAAATTGAGAATTACATGTGGCAACTGCGCGGTATCTTATATGGGGTCAGTTAACTATACATACATATTGAATGAACTGTAATGGTCGTATTTTATTCGTGAAAAAATGCTTTCTTCTGAACTTTTCTTCTCTGGACTTTTTTCCCTGGACTTTTTTTCCCTGGACTTTATTTCCCTAGACTTTATTTCCCTGGCCTTTTTTTCCCTAGACTTTTTTTCCTGGACTTTTTTTCCGCGACTTTTTCTTCCCCGGACTTTTTTCCCAGACGTTTTTTTCCCTGACTTTCGCCCGGGGCTTTTTTTTCGGACTCTTTTTTTCCCGGATTTTTTTTTGTCGTACTTTTTATTTCCCGGACTTTTTTATTTCGGACTTTTTTCTTCCCAAACTTTTTTTACAATAAACTACGTACAATTTGATATACTTTTTTCTGTTTTAAATCATCAGTTATACTAAAAACTACAAAATGATTAGGACACAAAGCTGGACCTTCCTGAGATTCTGATGTTTGGTAAGAAATAAAAACTTAAGAAATAAAAACCATATTTCATATGGGCTCCACGTTTTTATTTCTTACCAGACGTCAGAATCTCAGGAAGGTCCAGCTTTGTTTTGTGTCCTAATTAGTTTGTAATTTTTAGTACAACTGCTGATTTAAAATAAATTCGTTTGAGTTAAAAGTTTTTTTTATCATGTTTAATCCCATTTTAGCAACTGACTAATCAAATACCTATTTAAAAGCAAGAATTGTGTTACAAAAACGTTACAAACAATATAAACAATTTATTCAATTAGTCACCGACTGGTTATATTAATATTAGACTCAACTAGAAAGGAAAACTCATTTCATTAGGTATATGCATTATATTTCTTATTGCGTAATAGCTTCGTAAGTCTGATTTAAAATATGAGTGGCATAGAAATGTCGTTCTAATCAGCAAACAGGAAGTTTTAAATCCCCTTAATATGTATACCACGCAAATTATTCTAACAAAAACTGCAAAATACTCTATATGTTAAAAAGTATTATACCTTTCCTCACTTTAAAAAATCGAAAATGGTAGAAGTTTAAATAAAACAACAAATCTCCACGATTTGGACCCCAAATTTATATACAATGCTATCTGTATCAGGGTGTTTTAAGTTTTAAAATTCATGAATAAAACGGGCAGGTTTTTTTTCCCTGTATCAATTATAAATATTTAATCAATAAAAAACTTAGAGCCCGTGTGAGAATCATAAAGAATCGTACTTTAAAATAAAAAAAAGTATAAAAGTAAGTGAAGAATCCCACAGAATTGCATCGAGATCCGCTATAACTAAACAAGCCTTGTCGCAGAGCCTTGCTCTCAATCTAATGTTACAGCAAGGTGTTTATCATTTTCGTTTATACATATAGCCGCTCTCTCTGTTTCAGACCGAATTGAGTGAGAGGCTGAGACTGAGAAGGGGTCGAGGCGACACCAGCGAAGACGACGAAGGCCTTCCGCATAGTCCTTGTAATTCCCCGACTACCTCAGATGGACTGCTTCTTGATAAGACTGCTATTAAAGTAAGTGTAATGAATTGCATAACTAAATCGGTGGGAATGTATTACAGAGAATGTTAGTATGAAAATATAAATTAGATCGGCTGGCGTTAATGTTTATAAACGTTTAGGGACTGTGTGTGACTGTGTCGCCGATCCGCCGCCTGTCTGCATTCACTGCATCATTCCCGATCGTGAAAGCTGCCTGGGTCACTTGGCCGCTAGTGTTTAATAATTATTAATCTTATGAATATTAGTTTTACCTTTAATATCAAAACTGTTCAAGTATAAGTAGTAATTCCGTTAATTTTTCTTGCCCAAAAAATAGTCTGCAAAAATCATATTTTTTATACGGGGTGGTCACAAATTACAAAATCTCTAAAAATGTTTAGTTTTCGGGAAAACGCTATTATTTATAAAAGTTTTTACTTGCCCAAAAAGTAGTAATTACGTCGACAGAAATCATATTTTTATACGGGGTGGTCACATATTACAAAATCTCAAAAATCTCGCTATTATTTGTAAAAGCTTTTGCTTGCCTAAAGTAATGTCGACAGAAATTTTGTTTATTATACGGGGTGGTAAAAAATTACAAAAAGAAAATGTTATTATTTATAAAAGTTTTTACTTGCCAAAAAAATAGTAGGGGCGTCGAAAAAAATCATATTTTTTATATGGAGTGATCACAAATTACAAAATCTCTAAAAATGTTTAGTTTTCGGGAAAACGCTATTATTTATAAAAAATTTTGCTTAAATTCGCCTAAAGTCGACAAAAATTATGTTTATTATACGGGGTGGTCAAAAATTACAAAATCTCAAAATTCGGTAAGAGTAAAGTTTGTACTTTTTGATCATCACGTATAAAAAAAACTAATGATGATTTTGCCACAATTATGTTTTTATACGGGGTGATCAAAAATCACAACTCTACTCTTATCAAATGTTAAGGTTTTTTTTCTTTGTCACGCCTCGAAAATATATTTAAAAAATCATTTATCAGAGCTATATTTCATTTTACTTTATGCGAAATATCTAGAAAACCCTTAGGTGTGCTTTTACAAAATTTTGCATGCAGGTGAAGAAACCAATACAGAGTACACGACAGAGGCACTGTATATGATTTTCTTAATCACGCGTAAATTTTTTTTGGGATGGGCCCAATGCTGTAAAGTAATTGTAGTTTGATAAACTTGTAACGTGTATTTTCTGTTTAATTTCAATACATTTTTCTCGGCAATAAGACAAGAACTACTTTTAGTATCTCAAAGAGTCTCATAGTAGTATCTAATTATTCTTGCAAAAATTAATACATAATTATTGACAAGTTCTTTAGTATCTTTATATATAGAATTAATAGACCGTCAAAGTAGCTCAAAAAATATGGGTAAGCTTACAATATAATTCAAGTCCCCATCGATCCCACTTCTGAAAAAAAAGTACTTTAAAAGTTAAAAAATAATTTATAGCAAGAAAAAAGTGTCTGACGTCCCGAAGCGAACCGCGTTTCTCGGTTGGATTCCCATAATTTTCGTCAATTTCTTCTTTGTGTAATATATCTCCAAAACAATTAATTTTGACAGTTGTGTGCATGAACGTAATAAACTGGTTACTACCGAGGTTACTACTCACTTCGGTGTCTCCTAAGTTTCCAATACAAACAAAACCGTTTATTACCATTGAAATCAACTAAGAATTATATCTTACAAAAATCATTATGATGAAATTATTATATACTTTATAATTTTTAAATATAAAACTATAATTAATGATGTTCTTTGGGAAACAATGAAACAACGACTTACGTGCATTTAAAAATGCAGTGTGTGCGTTTTGCTAAACCACAAAGAGACACTTCCGTCAACATGACAAGGAACACTCGGAGTAGTTTCCACAAACACCAAAACACTTTCACTTCGCTCGACGCGCGTTTCGGCAACCAAGTTGGCATCATCCGGAGACGATTAATTCAAATATTCCAACCACGCATGTAAGAATAGTATTGTACAGGGTGATGTAATTATAATTAATTTATGTATTAATACAAACAAGGCACCAGAGGCATCTTGCTTTGTTGCCTTATCTCGTAATTTCCGCACGGCAATGATCGGTTTGGAGTAATGTTTTTAGAATTTCCATCGTATTAAAACGAAACGCCACAGTAGTAATACATCGGGATCACATTTCAGGTGTTTCAGTTACATTTCAAGAGATCGATTTATACGACCCTGCCAACTGTCTAACAAACTATCTAAGGATTCAGTTAGTTTGTTAGCTGGATATCAATTCCAACTATTTAGAGAACTGCAGTGAAACCGGGATAGGTATTCTTATTAATTTAATTACATTATATTGAACCTGAGTTTTGTTTTCCTTGCATGTGCAGCATAGAAACTACGGGCTGGCCAGTCTATGTGATCAATTCCTACTTCTTCAAGATAATTTCTCACGATAAGACTCGTGTGGGGGCGCGCATTGTCTTGCATAAGTGAAAAATTGGGTCCTATGTAGGGGGCATAAGGCAAAACATGTGCTTCAAGAATGTCTGTGATGTATCTGTCAGAATTGAGATTTTCATTCACAGTTACCAAGTCCGTTCGCCCAGTCAAAGATATTCCACCCCACACCATGACGGATCCACCTCCATATAAAGTTGTGTGCAAAAAATTGCATTGACTGTATCGCTCATCGGGTCTTCGGTAGACGCGATTACGTCTGTCACAATTATAGAAACTGAACCTTGACTCATCAGTCCAAAGAATACGTTCCCAATCTGCTTCCATCCAATTAACATGTTCATTGGCAAAATTCAATCTGACTTCGATGATCTACTGTTAATGCGGGTCCTCGAGCAGCAATCCTGGGTCTTAAATTTGCCTCCCTCAGTCGTCGGCGTACAGTTTGAACGCATATGAGTGGACCACCTGCGTCTTGAGGTTGTGCTCTTAAATGTGTTGCAGTTATAAATCGTTGTCTTACAGCATTTACCCTTAAAAAGCGATCCTGGATAGCAGAGGTAACACGAGATCTACCTTGACCGGCCCGTCTGGATTGTTCTCCTGTTTCCGCGTACCTTTGAATTGCTCTCGCTATAGTTGTGTGAGACACTCCCAACCTTCCAGCTATGCGGTTGTAACTCCACCCTTCACCATGTAATGTAGCTGCCTCAACACATTCCTCACGAGTTAAATTTCTGGTTTGGCGTTCACTAATTATTGCTGGACTGTCAACAAAAAACTAATGACACAGTTGTCAGTTTATGACGTGTAATCTTCGATTTCCATAGCTTGCTAGCTGTTTGAGTTGTCCGATAAATGCATTTCATGTGAATAAAAGCATATGGTGTTTCAAAACGGTGTATTTCATGAAGTAGCAGAGATAAACAAATGAATAAAAAAAGAAAATGTAGAAAAAACATGAGGCTTTAAATTGGCTATAATTGCAATAACTTGCAATACCTTGTATAGCCCACAGGACGTTTTGAAATTTCGGAAAAAAACATAACATTTTTATAGCACCTGGTATAATATCAAAATCATTCGTTTTACCAAAACAACTAAGACAGTGATATTCCTAAGAGAAAAAGCTACAATTTGAAAAAAAAATCGACCAAAACGAACAAAAATTGTCGAAAATACATAACGTCAAATTTGAATTAACTTTTTGGTTGTGCGTTAAATAAGTTGCGCAGTGTATTATCCTTTAATATATCCTTAGAATATACTTTAATATTTCAAAGTGTAGGTTTTAAGACAATATACTACATTTTTAATTTTGAAGTTTTACACAATTTCCTGGGAATTTTATATTTCCGCCCCTTGGCAACCGTAACCGTGTTCTGTTTCGGCTATATGTCGTTTTGTACGGATAGTCGGGTGAAATTAGACGTGAAAAGTGTGAAAGTTCTGAATCAAAGGCCATCAAAATTGGCTACCTATGGTAAAATGACCAAAAACTTTGTTCTATTTATGTTCAGGAACGATTTGTAAAAAAGATTAGGCGTTTGGTTGATTCCATTTTGATTTAGAACTTTTTTGCTAAAATGACCCACGCAGTAAAACCATACCATTTATATTCTGATTCTGGTAGGATTCTCGGGGATAGTGGGAGTCATTGTAAGTCATTAGGAAATAAAACATGCTCTGGAGCGTTTGAAAGCGTTGCCTTACATAACAACTCGTCTTGGCGATGAATGCAATGTCGGATTTCAAACATTTAGTATTACACATTATTTAACGTGCCTATAGAAAGTATTGCGTTTTGTACTCAGTTTCTAGTTTATCGCGGTGAAGGCTGTTTGTTTATCGTGAATTTCAATTCCCTAAAACGAGTGGTTAAAAATGGGCTTCTCGTGTTAATCAAATGTTTTGTTACCCGCAAGAATTGTGCGTTCCGAACAACCCGCGATGGATTAACAAAAGGAAAATATTTTTACCGTATAATACATTACAGGTATTTCATTGTGAGGTGTTGTTGTTAATATGCATACGGGTCGTTATTGTGTGGATCTATGATTGGTACGGAAAGGGGTGAACCGGTTCATTATTATCTAAAATTTATTATTATATACAGGGTGAGCCATTAGTACGACGGACACAATTATTGAATATTTTGTTAAGCTGTAAAAAAATAACCCCATCAAGTGCATACGATCTGAATTGAGGTCGCGTAAAAAGTCGGCAAGTCTTTGTAAAACAAAATCGCCCGCCTTTCGCCTTTGTCTTTGAAGGAGACGCCGATGGACGGCCGCTTTGTTTTTCTGACTTTACTCCTTATGCGATTTCAATTTAAACCGTAAGCACTTTACCTTTAACACTCAGTAGTTTATTGCCCACTTTCTCAACACTCTTTTCTAACACTCAATAGTTTATTACCCACATAGAGCATAATGTGGGCCATGCTTGGTAAGCGAATCAGACAACGCGAAGTAGCTCTGGCTACGGTAAATGAACTTCGTTTAGCCCTTCGGGAGGATGGGCAAAATATCCCTCAAGATGATATTCGTAACCTTATTGACAGCATGAACCGAGGCAGGCAGGCAGTTAGAAGAGCGAGAGGTGCTAATATAAAATATTAAGCTAAAATTGTTGTAAGAAGTACGTTTCTTCAGGTTAGTTAAGTTGCAGATGAATTGGATTGCTTTTACAGTTGAATTGGAAGTTTGCCTTTGAAATTTTATTTTTTTATGTAAGTTGCAGTTGTTGCTTATCAAAACCAAACAATATATGGTTGTCATTTGATTTCATTTTCATTAAGGAAAGGCATCATTCTTCACAAAAGTGGTATTTGGTTATGAAATTATTATATGAAATTATTTACGTAAACTGTTGATGACAAGTTTATTTTGCTCTTAAAAAACAACCAATAATCCTAAAGACATAAAGTAACAATCAAATTGTAGGAAAGGCATGGTTCTTCGCCAGAATTGGTATTTTGCAAGAATTTGGTTATGAAATTATTCCACATGGTGTTTTAAGATTAGGCTTCTACAACAACCTTTAAACTAACCCTGTATAATGACTAAAACGCAAGCATTTGACCAAAGACTGCACATGCAAGTTGAAGTCATTTTTTCTACAGTTTGCTAAAAAAATTATGAAAACGGAAAATAAAATAAATGAGATCTTAACAAATAATGTAAACGTGTTGCGTTTTATTTGCACCTGAGTCCTGAGTGTATATAGACATTTTTGTTCTAAATAAAATTATTATTACACATTCTTATTATTTCTTATATTTACTTATGTTTCTTTTATTTCAGGATCTCCCGACAAAGTCACATAGTACGTGTAGTGATGGATCATTACTTAGTATGGGCAGTTATGAAGATGAGGTAAGAAGATTTTTGCTTTTTAATAAATTTTTTGAATTTTTTTTTATTAAAAATGCAAGAGATGATAATGTAAATGAAATACCTAACTAGTTAAATTAAGCAAAGTAATATGTACAATCGAAACTTGGATATCTGGTTCAGTTGGAAGTATAATAGTATAAATATATCTATATTTCAAATATTATAAGTGTTAGTATCAATGAATAATAACTGTGGTTCGTAATCATGTTAATATTGTACGGAAATATAAATAAATGCAATGCATATATTTATGCATTAACCCTCTCGGGTAATATAGTTATATATTTAAAAAAAATTAAAACATAATTTACTTCACTCTATTTTATTTTTAGAATGGAAATATATATTTTTTTCAGGATTCTTCCGGTCCACAATCAAGGCATTCCTCCAAGTTGTCATTGCAAGAAAAAAAGTCTAATCCAGGTACTTAGGGCGCTTACCATAATTCTAAAATTTTACCAAGATTCCAGGTCTGTGTACGATAAACATGCCCGGCTCAGGCAGGCCTGGGTTAGAATATTGGAGTTACGGTAAACGCCCTAAACACAATACAAATTTATGTAGTCTGATTTTAATTTTTTGGGCAAAAGTGGGGAAACTTGAACTATGTAGATATTGCATGCACGGACGATAATAATATGGTGTTAAGTTGTTCCTATGGGTTGAGGAATACCGAAAGTTTCCGTAATTGGATAGCTTCATCCCTTCCTACCATCCTATCGCTATTAGTTTGATGGCGTCTATCCAGTCCACGATCTACTCGTGCATCCCACCTGCCCATAGGTTGTGCCACACCCACGACCTATGCAAGCACTCCACCCGACCGGAGCAAAAAGACATTTCTGGCAAAAACAGGGTGATCATCAAAACATTTCAGTCTAATTGTGATGATTACAGCTACAGAAAAGGACTATATGGCAAAATAATGTACTGAAAAGAAAACAACATATTGGCAGTGTTCTCATGGTGTTGAGGAATACCAAAAGCTTCCGTAATTGTATGCCTTCATCCCTTCGTACCATGCAATTTCTATTAGTTTGATGGCGCATCTCTAATCCACGATCTACTGGTGCATCCCACCCGCCTCATAAGTCGTGCCACACCCACGACCTATGCAAGCATTCCACCCGACCGGAGCAAAAAAAAACATTTCTGGTAGAAACGGGTGTTCTTTTATTAATTGATAATCCATTGACATCATAAAAACATTTATGTCTAATTGTGACGATTACAACTACAGAAAGCTTCCGTAATTGGATGCCTTCATCCCTTCCTACCATCCTATCGCTATTAGTTTGATGGCGTCTCTCCAGCCCACGATCTACTCGTGCAGCCCCCTAAATCGTGGCACACCCACGAGCTATGCAAGCATGTTCTTTTATTAATCGATAGTTCATCGATATCGTCAAAACATTTATATCTAATTGTGACGATTAGAGCTACAGAAAGCTTCCGTAAATGGATGCCTTCCTACCATCCTATCGCTATTAGTTTGATGGCGCCTCTCCAGTCCACTATCTACTCGTGCATCCCACCCGCCCCCTAGGTCGTGCCACACCCGCGACCTATGCAAGCATTCCACCCGAGCGGAGCAAAAAAACATTTGTATAACTATTTGTAATTTTTATGTTTTCATGTTTTGTTTAAAGATTCAGACCTTGAATTTGGAACCAGTTCCTCTTTAGCACCGTTAAATCACAGTGCAGCACACCATAGAGTTTCAATTAAGCCAAAAAAAACTCATGGGGTTCCTCGGAGAAAAAGAGGACAACAGGTAAGAATATTTGTATGAGGTTTTACTATTTCTCGGGAATACTTTGACAGGCAACATCGCGATTTTGACAATTATTCATGTAGGCATTGTGATCAAAGATCCACCTGATTCAACAGAATCAAGATGTCGTCTGTCACGTAGTAAGATTTGAATGTGAGTTTCCAGGGTTTTTATTGTGTTAATAAATGTTTTAAACATATGGTAACATACACTCAATAATTTATTATTCACACACAATTTTCTTCCATTTTAAAATACATAAATTTTTCCTAAAATGGCATTAAAATAATCCATTATCATTTGAATATTGATCGATACACTAATAAAATATACAGACAGCATTTATAACGATAAATATATAAACAGTCCCTATTTCAATAGAATTAATATTAATCCTTCAATACGCGGCAACAATGAAATGCAAACTGCTAGGCGGAATGCACGCACACCTGCTAAAATAAGGACACCAACCGTTCAGCGGCCTAGTAACTCCCGTGAACAGCTTCATTAATGTTCAAGACATATATGCAGTGTGCATTTGATTATAGTTTTAAACATCCAACTGCTCCCCCTTGGAACACCATATGCCATGTACACGTATTTCTATGATCTGGTCAGCCTCCGCGACAAAATGCCTGTAGCAGACATTCTAAGAATGTTCTTGGGCAACCAACTGGTCCTCCTTAGCAGACCTTATGCTATTTTTATTACCCAGTCAATTGCTGACCAGTTGGCAAGAATAATTATAATTATCACGAACCCAGTGGCGTAACAATATGTTCAGGAGACTCTTGGATGTGCTTCAATATTGAAGCCATTCAAATTTGCGACAATGACATGTAGTATTTCAAATTGCAACTTATTGGCATTTATTTACTTGTTAAATACATATTTAAGAATATGCATTTTTCCATTTAGCTCTCCTCTGCATTACCGGTTACCCCTGAAGTAAATGAAGAGTCTTCCATTAGGAGTACTTCGCCAGAAGTTAATAGAAAAGGTAAGCAAAAAAAGGTCGTTATAATATTTATCTTTTCTGCATTTAAATTTTCATCTTTTCTTTGCAATAATTCAATATATTTGTAAGTTAATTTCTTAAGCTATGTATAAGATTATATTTATTTCTGTCCTAATTAAATATGAGAAAAATGAAAACTCAGATATTCTAACTTTTCATTCTATTTTGCATGTTTACATGAATTAAAGCACTAAAATGTAACAACTAAACCAAATCCATAACATGAAGCATGCCATTTTGTATATTTAATTATACCATGTGAATTGTATTTAATTATATATGCATGATGCTGTAACTTTGTAACATATATATACTCACCTACCCTATTTCTATGTAACAGTTTTGTAAAATTACTTGATAGGTATATGAAAATAATTTTTATTAAGAGTGTTATTTAAACAAGGACAAGTATACACGAGTATGTATAGAACAATATAGAATTTTCTTAGGATCATTTCCATGATAACATAAAACCCGAAAATTAAAAAATTTCCACATTTCTTTATTTTTTTATAATTTTTGTCCATTGATCAGGGGATAAAAATAGGCCTTACCTGGAATTAACTCGGGCAGTTTAAAAACTTTTCAGAGTTGTAGATTTAGGTAGGTATCTAAAGTCAAAATCCACATTTTGCACAAACCGGCTGTCATGTTGCCTAGATGGCCGCCAATTATTTTTTGGTTTTTCAAATATTATTACCGTCCAGAGTACAGTCAACAGCGATTAAAGTGGGCAATAAAAGTTTGACTAAACTAGCTCAGCTTAATAAACACAGTGCCACAAGAAATTTGGGAAAACCTAATCCAAAGTAAAATCCAAATTGAACCTTGTGTTGATTATTGATTTTAATAATACAGAAAGTAGACCAGGGTCCATAATTTTTTAAACAAAAAAAAATAATAGGATTAAACCCATTGGAAAAGGAAGAGATAACAAAAATTAAACGAAAAATAATTTACGGGCGATCTGACGTCAGGAAGTGGAGGGGGTGAGTTTTTAAGGGTAAAAAACGGTTTATCTCGATTTCCGGCAAAACTACAAGTCCTATGGAAAAAAGTTAAATGGAAAAGTTGTAGGTAATGAAAAGATCTACAACTTTTGTATTTACACTTTTTCACATAACCTCAAAATTTATGTGAAAAATTCAAATAACCAAGTTTCTGGTTTTTAATTTTTTTTACAAAAAAAATTTTTAAAGTAATTTGGTGAAAACATACCTTGTTATGTCCCAAACACACTGTAATTTTTTTGGTTTAAAATATTTATTTTCTTACATTATTTTGACTAAATATCGAAAAACCATCCTAATTTTCAATCCAAAAATCTCGCGTCTGCTGCGAAATATCTGCTTTTTTAAAAGTTGTTGGGCTTTTTGTTCGTCGAAATCTCTACTTTCTGATAAACAGTAAAAAGTCGAAAAAAAAATTACCCGTGCCTCACGCAGCTTGAATTTGAAATGGAATTTAACATGGGTTTTCCGATTTTTTAGGTTAAACCAAGCGTTGACCACTTAATTTCCATCGGTTCAATGTGAAACTTGGTATCCTTAGGTTTCCGATATCGCTGAATCCAAATATCAAAAACCGGTTTTGATTAATGACAGCTGTCAAATAAGTTGCTCATTGATGCTTCACGAAAATAGTTATGTGCCGCAAGCCATGCCTACTTTTATGCTCCTCTTTCTATGCCCATCTAAATGACCAACCTATCAACACCTCCGCTTGTGCTAATGCTTCATTTTCCCTTTGCAGAATCCATAACTGAGCTTTACAGAATGAATTCCACTAGAACCTTTACTGAAACCCAATTAAAGTGTTCTTCTTTACCCTCTGGCTTAGCAGGTCCTGGATCAGAGAAGGCAAAGTTGAACAGAAGTAAATCCAATGCAGGTAGCAAATCGCAAGACCATTTTTCGCCACTACACGAAGACTGCGAGAAAGAGGAGAAACCGTCCCTTCTAGAGAGGATATTCCCCAGGAAGAGTGCTAGGAAGAAAAAATCTAAAGAGGAGAAGGAAGCTCATTCGAGGCAAGAGGCAAGAGCTGTCAGGCAGGAGACTGTACTTAAACGCGAGGAGAAAATTAAACATGAAGAATTTATTAGAGAAGGGAAAATGGTTACTGATGGGTCCATTAAATCTTTTGCTTCCAAAGCATACACGGAAAATTCTACAATACTTACTAGTGTTAGTAAACCGGAACTATCTCATTCCAAGCCTTTAGCAGCTCCACGTTCTGGAGCTGCTGCACGTCAGAGAATGACACCCATTGATATTCCAGCGACGCCAGAAGAAATTAGAAAGTTAACTGGTCTTCCAAAATCATCTCCGGAAAAGTCGTCAGCTGGTACTTCGCCTTTGCATGCTGAGTTGGAAAATCGATTCAAACAGAGACAGGTAAAACATGACGATTATTTATATTTATGGTTTTTCAAACCTAGTCACATTATTACAATGTTTTTACGTGAAATGAAGTATTCACTATATAATAATACAGTGTAAACTCTTTATGATGAAGGGCTCTTTTTTGCTCTTTTTTTATAATTGACTTCCAAAAAAGGAGGAGATTCTCAATTCGACTGTTTTTTTTGTATGTTCGTTACCTCAGAACTCCGTCATTTATAGATTAATTTTAAATTATTTCTCATCACTGGACAATGGGTGTTTTTAAGAGGGTCCCATTTTAGTTTTATTGGCTTTGGACCTTGGATTCCGAAGATATAGCAGAAAAATGGCGAATTCGCCGATCACAACCATAATTTATCGATATTTAAATTAATTTAAAAAATATTTAACTGTTTTTTTCTTTGTATGTTCGTTACCTCAGAACTCCGTCATTTATAAATCAATTTTAAAATTTCTTTTTTTATTGGAAAAGGGGTGTTTTCAGGAGGGTCCTATTTTAGTTTTATTGGCTTTGGACCTTGGATTCCGAAGATATAGCAGAAAAATGGCGAATTCGCCGATCACAACCATAATTTATCGATATTTAAATTAATTTAAAAAATATTTTACTGTTTTTTTCTTTGTATGTTCGTTACCTCAGAACTCCGTCATTTATAAATCAATTTTAAAAATTCTTTTTTTATTGGAAAAGGGGTGTTTTCAGGAGGGTTCCATTTTAGTTTTATTGGCTTCGGACCTTGGATTCCGAAGATATAGCAGAAAAAATGGCGAAGTCGCCGATTACAACTAAAATTTATAGATATTTAAATTAATTAAAAAAAAAAATTTCTATCGGATTAAATTGTGAAGCTGAAAACCATTCTCGAGTCAGTATCATCATAAAAATCAATCCAGCTGTTTAGGTGAAATTCAGTCACAACACTATTGAATAAGGAGGATATTTTCAATTCGACTGTTTTTTTTTGTATGTTCGTTACCTCAGAACTCTGTCATTTATAAAAAATATTTTCTGGACCAAATTGTGTAGCTGAATTCTCGATACTGATTCTCGAGTCAGTATCATCATAAAAATCAGTCCAGCTGTTTAGGTGAAGTTCAGTCACAACACTATTGAAAAAGGATTTTTTTTGTATGTTTGTTACCTCAGAATTCCGTCATTTATAAATCAATTTTAAAAATTCTTTTTTTATTGGAACAGGGGTATTTTCAGGAGGGCCTCGTTTTAGTTTTATTGGCATTGGACCTTGGATTCCGGATATATGCCGGGAACATCACCAGGTATACCAGCATAGATGGCGATAGCGCCGGTCAAAAAATTTTCTATTGAACCAAATTGTGAACCTGATAACCGATTTTCGAAACCGAAGTCGGTTTTGTGCTTTTCTAAAATATTATTTATTGTCGGATTTCTCCATACTTTCAAATGTTTTAATGGCTGCCATAGTATCAGCTGATCGTGACATTTTATTGGACTTAAAACTTCCATATTTTTTTAATTCTTTGAAGTCCTGTCATTAAGACCTTTAGTGTCAAAAACAAAACAAAATTATTTATTTTTAGTAACTGCTTAAAACTTTGTATGGGAGATCATGGTATGAAATTGATTATATTATATTATATATGTAACAATAGGACAGTATTTGGGTCACTATAAAAGGTATTAATTAGCACCATTTATTGCAGATTACTTTATCGACTAGTCCACCACCTAATCTTGCCCCAAAATTATTGGAATCGCCACTGCAATCCCCTAAAAGTCCCAAATCAACAAGAGACATTGTTTTACCGCCTGTGATATCAGTAACAGAGTTCAACCATTACACCAAGACTTCTAATATTACCAAACAAGCTGAGACAAGATCTAGAAGCGAGGAGATTAGAAATAAGATGAAAATTCCCGGCCTATCATCATTGCAACAGCGTGTGCTGTCACTCAACGACGACGAAACCGAAAACACCTTCAAATCCTTGACGGAATTTACAAGCAGCGACATTAAGCCTGCCAAGGCCATTGCGAAATCGCACAGTTTCAAATCTACCAAACAGCGTTTCGATGCGGAAAACAAGGTGGTTTCAGTTCGGGCCATTACGACGGACATCCTTTCAAGAGAGCGAAACGACGAAAACAGGATGTCTTTTACCAAAGCGGCGTCTCTCGACAGTATAAAAACATTCGAGGGACCAAATCACGAGTCAGTATTTAAATTTGATTTGAGGCCTGAGGGTGTAATTCGTGATAATAAGACTGAAAGAGCTGAAAAGAAAAGTGATATTGCACATGACGTGGAGGTTTTCACGGATTCCATAACAATTTCCGGGCCAAGTCATACGGCAGTGATAAATGTGACGAGTAATTCGGATTTCACCACGAGCACCTCCACCACGAATTCCACGGAAAGTGGCGTCGTGGAGAAAGACGGTTCAAAGACCATTTCGCTCAAAGAAAGCCAGGTCTCGGTCACGAAAATCCAACTGAAGCGGGAGACAACGCAAGTCACACAGAGCACCGTATCCATACCCAAAGTGTCGGTACCAGAATTTTTAAACATGCACTTGAATAAAGTAGAAGTGAAACCGAGCAGTAATCTGATACTTTCCATGAAATCACCGAGACTATTAGATGAGCCGCATAGACCAAAGAATTTATTTAACTTTGACGGTGAGCCCGACATAATCGCGAAGCCGCCTGCTCCGAGGAAATTCAGCAAAGAAAACTTGGAGATAATAGAAAACCCGGAGAAAGAAGAGAATTTAGAACAGTCCCCAAAGACGCCGCCAGTCAACACGGCCGGTTCTTTAGCCGTGCAACCGATCAGATTTAAGAAGAACGAGAAAAACACCGGCCGCAAATCGTCCGTCATCTCCATAACACCCGATTCTCCCGTCAAGGAAAAGACGCTGTATAAAAGCATATCGACGAGTTTAGATTCGTTGAAGAGTGAAGTGAACGAATCCGATCGATCGTCCCAAGACAGCCTGGACAAACTCGAGGACAAACCTAAAGAAAACGGTGGCCCCGCGGGTGATACGGTAGTTTTAAGAAAGAAATCTCTCGCCAGTAAAAAGACCGACGATGAGCCCGAGTTGATGAAAGTGTTCGCTAGACGCTCCCTTAAACTGAAGGACAGCGATGTGGAATCCATACAAGAAAGCTTGGCTGACGGCAAAACTAGAGACAGCGACAAAGAAAATCAAGTGGAATCTCCCGTGGATGACAGGAGGAAATGGTACAGTAAACCGAGAGAATCGCAGAATGAAACTGAAATTCCGCCAAAAAGAAAATCACTCGTCAAGGTGGAATGCGTTGAGGTGAAATCGCCAGTTAAAGAACCCCTGACCGACTCTAAAGACCTAACTAAGAACAAAGCAAAAGACGTCACGCCCGAATCGCCGGTCGCTCTGAGGAGAACCATAAATAATAATATATTTATTAATCAGAGAGCTGTGAGCTTGAATCCGCCTAAAACGGTAACCTCGGATTTGCCAGTGAAAAAACAGTCTAGTTTCACGGAAAGGAGGAGGACGGATCAGTGGATGACCAATAAGAAAAATGAGGAAACCGAACTGAAGGAAACTATACAAGATGGCATTATCAGTACAGATTTCATCACGGAACCTAAGAACTTTAACCAGAGAAAAGCGGAATGGGAAAAACGGGCACAACAGGCACAGAAGAAAACATCCCCTTAAGTGAGTAGCTTTTTTTTGATTTTGTGTCGATTTATTTTTTATTATCTCCTCTCGTTTTGCACAAATAAATTTCTAACATTGTTTAATTTTCTGTATTTTTATTAATTGAGATTATTACAGGTTTATGAAAGGCATTATTAAGTGTTTTTTAAACAGTTTTATTTAGCTCGACTTTCAAATACTTCTCGATGAGCTAGAGACTTGAAATTTGATAGGTGTATAGTGTTCCAGTGACAATACACTTTAATATTTTCTTTATTGCAAAAAAATCAAAATGGCGGACCTTGCTATTTACAAACCGATTTGTCTCAAACTTGAAACTTTAAGGTGTTTAAGGTTACTTACTCAATATAATTTTTGACTCAAACTTAAAAAAATCAAAATGGCGGACTATCCTATTTATGAATCGATTTGTCTCAAACTTAAACTTTGCGTTATTTAATGTCGCTCAAAACAATTTTTGACTCAAACTTGAAAAATCAAAATGGCGAACTAGGGAATTTATGAACCGATTTGTCTCATACTTGGAACTTTGCAGTGTTTAAGGTCACTCAATACAATTTTTTACTCAATTTAAAAAAAATCAAAATGGCGGACTATCCCATTTATGAACCGATTTGTCTCAAACTTGAAGGTTTGCAATGTTTAAGTCTCTCAACAATTTTTGATTCAAACTTAAAAATCAAAATGGCGGACTATCCTATTTATGAACCGATTTGTCTCAAACTTGAAAGTTTGCAGTGTTAAAGTCTCAACAATTTTTGATTCAAACTTAAAAATCAAAATGGCGGACTATCCTATTTATGAACCGATTTGTTTCAAACTTGAAACTTTGTGTTGTTTAATGTCGCTCAATACAATTTTTGACTCAAACTTAAAAAATCAAAATGGCGAATCCATAAATGGCGGACTAGTGAATTTATGAACCGATTTGTCTCATACTTGGAACTTTGCAGTGATTAAGGTCACTCAATACAATTTTTGTCTCAATTTAAAAAAATCAAAATGGCGACGTATCGAATTTAGGAACCGATTTGTCTCTTGGTACTTGAGGTTGTTTAAGGGCTCATTTGGTTGCCTTTAATGAGTCCCATACATTATACAGGGGTGATGAAGGTTTGATAATGTAGGCAAGAGGCGGACAGTGAATCCTAAACCAACAAAAAATATAAAACAAAATACGAAACTACAAAATAAAAATATGTAAAAAAACTTTTAAGTTACATGGTTTTATTTTAAATCATCACTTGTACTAAAAACTGCAAAATGATTAGGGATGTATAGACCATGGTCGATAATTTTTAAAACCAAAAAAAAATTATAGTAGGATGAAACCCATTGGAAAAGGGAGACAAAAATGAAAGGACAAACAAACAAAATATATAACAAAAATGAAAGGAAAAATAATTTACGGGCGATGTGAGGTCGGGAAATGGAGGGGTGAGTTTTTAAGGGTAAAAGACGGTTTACCTCAATTTCCGGCAAAACTACAAGTCCTATGGAAAAAAGTTAAATGGCAAAATTGTAGGTGATAAAAATATCTACAACTTTTGTATTTACACTTTTTTAATGTAACCTCAAAATTTATTTATGTGAAAAATTCAAATAACCAAGCAGATATTTCAACAAACAAAAAGCCAACCGACTTTTTTAAAAAACATATTTTGACGCGAGAATTTTCAATTGAAAATTAGGGTGCTTTTTTGATATTAAGTTAAACTAAGGTGAAAAAATAAATATTTTAAATAAAAAAAATTACAGTGTGTTTGGGACATAAAAAGGCAAGTTTTCACCAAATTTCTTTAAAAAAAATTTTTTTGTAAGATATAAAAAACCAAAAACGGTTATTTAAATTTTTCACATAAATTTTGAGGTTATGTGAAAAAAGTGTAAATACAAAAGTTGTAGATCTTTTTATTACCTACAACTTTGCCATTTAACTTTTTTCCATAGGACTTGTAGTTTTCCCGGAAATCGAGATAAACGGTTTTTTTACCCTTAAAAACTCACCCCTTCCACTTCCTGACCTCAGATCGCCGATTAAATAATTTCAATTTAACCATTTCAAGATCGAAATGGTTAAATTTAACAGCGTCAAGTCAAAATTTTTAACTTTTTACTTCTTTTGCAGGTACCTAGATCAACAATGGGCTTATGCTTGTGTAAAAATAGTCAAGAAGTAATATTAATACCTGTAAATATCTGTGTTAATAATCATTAATATTATTTTATATAACGATGTATGTATCTCAAGCACTTCTTGTCATCCTGTTGGTGCCATGTGATGATGCCGGCATTAATAAAACTGAGTAACATTGTATATTAAATTTTTAAATGTAGATAGTTAAGTGCCTTTTTAAAAAGTTTTATATCATGATGATTCAGAATGTGATGTTTTCGATTGTTGACCAATGAAATGAGCCTTGAGAGTAGCGGTGCTTGAAAGAAAATATAAGTGTAGAGAATATTTAATATGTATGTTATGCAATATGCGAAATGTATCATTACTTACTGTTGTTCATATAAAAATAAATCTTTATAATTTTTTATACTCTTTTGCTTTTCCTTAACTTTCGGTTTATTTGGTGTTCATTTAGTCTCAGAAGGTCAAGCCTAAACTTAATTTCAAATCTTAAATAGGGAACACATGTTATAAAGGGTGAAGTAGATCCCATAGGATTGGTCGACCCCCGTTAAGTATTATTACTTAAAGGAGATGAAGGGCCATTCCTCTCAAAATGCGTCCCCACCTCCAACGAGGGCTAGAGCCGCGATTTAGGGCAAAATTATACAGTTTCCGACAGGTTTTCATACAGTAAATTCGGGTTTCAGATAAAAATAGTTTAGCACGCGGGAAGTTAAAATAAGTTCCGAGACAGGTGTCTACTTAACACTAGCGATTAACCTGGTGTCTTATGTTAACGTCGTAAATTCGTGCATGCATCTAGTTTCCTAGTCAAGTATCCTAAATGGTGATGTTAAAATTGTTTGATGTAAATAATTATTGTCTTTATAACTAATTTATTCTGTTAACTTGAAGTATTAAGTAAGTTATTTGAATTAATCTCTTGACCAACGAAATTCAGCATTATACGTAATAACTAATACGCGAATCTCAGTGGTTAGGTAAAGTGTTAGCCATCAAATGATTAACATCGACGACATGGTCCAGCCGAAAAGAGAGAGTACATCAGGTAAGCAAATTTCAAGTTCTAACTTCTAAAAGCATATG
Source organism: Tetropium fuscum (assembly GCA_964058915.1). Classification (NCBI taxonomy): domain Eukaryota; kingdom Metazoa; phylum Arthropoda; class Insecta; order Coleoptera; family Cerambycidae; genus Tetropium; species Tetropium fuscum. The sequence continues at coordinate 182,107 of CAXKVY010001932.1, read as the reverse complement.
CGGCGAACACAAGACTCTGTGATCATGCGTGTAAAATGAATTTGATGCGAGAAAAAATTATAACGATCAAAATTAAATATCTTTTCTGTCTAAATTAAATATCTTTTCTAAATGTAATTTCTTTTAACATGGGTCCAAGTGCTACTTACCATTTTTCTTGTTACTAGATGAACAAGGTTCTGAAGGTTTATAGACACATGGAAAAGAATGTGGTTTTAATAATTTCCTGGGAAAAAGACATTTAAATTGTTCGGGTGAAAAATGATCACTACAAACCCATTAGCTTTTTTTTAAGCTGGGCAGACTTTGTGAGAGGTCACTGCGACCTGCAAATATAATCCATTCCTTTGCTCTGTAAGTATCACAAATTAAAAATGTTATAATAATGAAGTACAGTACTTTTACTTACGCATCTAGGCCTCTCCTTACTTACCCCACAGCCCCTCACTATGCAGTATGTACCGTACTATACTGTATGTACTATGCAGTATGTACAGTAAGATTAGGCTAATCTTTGATTATTATTTAACACGTTTAACACCAACAGCACATATTTCAACAGGTAGCAAGAACAGCTGACAGCTATCCAATGATACATCTGAGACTACAGATGGCGCCACATTAGAACTAGTCGGTACGTTTCCTATCTTTCTTCTCCCTAATCTTTGGGGAGAATCAAATGTCTTTAATTAAAGTCATAATTGATCAGTAAACAACCTAAAATAATATAACAACCACTTATAACGGCTCATCTCAAGGGTTGGTACGTGAGTTCGTGAAATGAATCAAAGTTTTTTTATAGTACACGATTCCGTATATTGCCAAAATTATACAATGGCAAGGTTAGTTTAGTTATTAGAAAATATGAATATAGTGGCGCGCTAAGTTTCCTGTATCCTTTTTTCTATGGATTCCACACATGGAATCTTTTCTACTTTACTACTCACTCAGTGATACAGCATAGATAGTTTTCAATCCGATTACAAACCACAGAAATACGAACTAAATCTACTAACCTAAAATTAAAGTCTATAAAAAAAAAACTACCGCCACTTGCGGTTGGTAATTCTATGAACCACTTAATTCCTGTCTTGGGAACCTGTAAAGTAATGTCTGTTGTGAGTTAACACCGCTATGGCTAGATGGAGCACTTTTTAATGTTACTCCTCAAGTCTGTATTGATTAAATTGACTTGAGAAAATAGACCTGTTCGCAAGAGGCTTTGGATACTGGCTGTATGTAGTCTTAGTATCAGCACACGTGCTGGCGAACACATTTCATCGTTTTAGCAAACGTACCGAGGGAATCAATAATTCGACATCTATCGGAGAGGACTGAATTTACCTAATTGACCGAAGCAGTTACCTCATTTATAATTCGACATCTGCCGGAGAGGACTGAATTTACCATTTTGACTAAAGCAGTTGTCTCTATAGTTATTTGAGTTCGGTGCTGTTCCAGTAGGTGTCTGAATGATCATAAATGGCGATAAAATAGTTTTAAAACTGTGACTCAGAAAATCTACTATAATTATTAATTCTACCAAAATTCTGCCATCCGTAGTCTGGCCCTTTCCCCTCTCCCGCGAACCCTCGTTGGCACCATAGGCGGCGTTACACATAAGCCGTATATATAAGAATGATAATAATAACGTTTATTTGCCAATCACACATGATGTAACAGATATATGTATATAAAAACACATATAAATAAATCATTGCGACTAGTAGGTAAAACAATAAAGAATTGGATTAAAACAAAAAATAATACTTACTTGACAAGTATTGTCATTATTGATCAGTTTCTGAAATGGACGAAATTTCTCCTGATGAGACTGATAAAACTGCTAGAAGGGAAGAAGCGAGCAGGAAATGCAAAACCGAACTCCCTACTAGAGGTTATTATGCAGAATTATTAACCGATTTGAATTATGTACATCCAACCAAGAAGCTATTTAGTGGGGCACACAAGAAAATTAAGCTTATATGGCAAACTAAAACTGAAAAAAACTGTCCAATAATTCGGCAATTAGTACCGCCAAAAAGAGCTGCTTTTCTAGCTCCTGCAGAACGATGGATGACGTTTGATGAAGATAAGCATATTGTAAGTAGTTTAACTCTTATTTTGTCAGCAATATATTATATAATTCACCTGCTGTTAAACAATTAATAAACATCAATGCCTATTGTCATACTTGACATAGTACAACTAAACACTTTTTATAACAATAGATTATTTTAATGATGGTATTCGAGAACCAAATATCAACTGAACTCTCTGCCGCGAGCCGACGCTGGTTTGTTTATGTTTCCCCACTCTTCTAGCACGCCTATAATAGACGTATCGAAAAACGTTCTTCCCACCCAAGAACCGTAAACTAGAGAAGGATAGTTTATTCCCATAAGACCCTGTGTTAGCCTTGTAAACGAATCGAGGCGTGTGTGTGTGTGACGTCACCCACTGACCAAAAACCGTTCATTAGCTGTCAAGCTGTGCAAATAGTTCGTGTTTTAATTAATTTTCCTGGCTTTTAATTAATCGTTGTGATTTTGTGTGTTATGTATGTTAATTTTGTGATTTCTGTGTGACTGTATGTACTTTTTTTATTGGGCTATAGACACTACTATGGAAAATTTTTATTGATATCTCGTAAGGAGTTCAAAATACATTGCAAGTGATTGTAAGTTTTCTCGTAAATAATTACGGATATAAATATTACTATTCTTTAATATTTCTAGTGGCTGTAGCTATACATACAACAGCCTGGAAGAAGGTGTTCAGTATATGGCTGTAATAATAGCAGAGTGGTGACAAAAGTCACTAATAAATATACTGTCTACCATTCATTTTCGAAAGGAAAATACTTTGTTTCAAAAACTATTCTGGGGCAATGGATAGTATGTTGTAAACGTGAGGACAAATTTAATCCAACTACAGGGGCCATTTGTTCAGATCATTTTACTAAAAATGATTATGAAAGGGACTTACAAAATGAGCTTTTAGGTAGGTACCGTGAAACGGAGCGAAATGAAAACTCTTTGAGATTTCGCCCTGTTTTACAGTACCTACATTAATTTACAAATAGTATACAATTGTCAGTAACATGAATATATAATTTGCAGGATTGCCTTTAAAGAAAACTGCAGTTCCGACATTTGCCAATAGAAAATTATTTCTAAGTGAAAAGAACTTTTTTCCGAGAAATCTCACACGCGGGAATTTTTATAGTTTTGTATATATACATTTATTTTATATGGACTGCAACAATTTTTAATAATACAGTATAATATTCCTACACACTCGATACGCAGTACCCAAAACCAAGTTTGCTTGTAAAATTATACGTAAAAACTATAAATATTGAACCCCCTGGGCACCTTCTCCATATAAAGATTTAAATTCTGGTCAGATGACTACGTCATCAACTGACTACGCTTAGCCACGCCCACAGCCGATAAAACAGCGTCTCTGAACTATCCTTCCCTGTCTATACTCCTTGCTTCCCACCACCACAATTCAAGGCACATTTCTCACTCGATGACGTCAGCAGTCATAGGCGCGCGTTATTATATGATTGAGTACGATGCACATTTTGATTGTTCCAAATTCTGATTTTCATTTACGGTTTAACCAGAAATATTTTTAATGGAATACCAAGATATTATTCAAAATTTAGTGTTGAGAATAATAAATAACAAAGTTTATACTCTGAACCGAAACTGAAAATCAGATTTTGGAGCACTAAAATAAAATGGTATTCAACAATGCACCGTATTCAACCATACAGCTTCCCAATATTTTAAATCGATATCTTTTTTACAATGAAGCTATAGGCTGGCTAGTGATCTCGTAAAATTCCGGTATACATTTTATAAACGTCTGAAATAAATAACCTTTTATTAACATCATGGAACCTTTCAGAGCTTTCCAGTAGATACATTTAAACCGAAAGTGCAACTGCAACATGAAGTTGAACCAAAAACGCTGCCTAGGAATGTGGCTATTGAACGAAGACGTCGGGAGTACCAGGTTAGGTTTTATTTAAATAATATTTAATAATTTAATTTATAATTAATATTTAATAATTTATATTTTTTTTGTAATAAATGCACTATGCTATAGGCACCATTTTTCTTTGAAATCTAAATAACATATTGCATTTATCTTTGTTTTGTACAATCTATTGACGGCATGAACCTTAACTTACATAGATAGGTACGTTTGCTTCTCAGCCAGCAGGGCTTCCTGCTTCCAGTGCGAGGAAGTGAATTTCCTTGCAAATGGCCAAAAACCTTGTGATATTTTTTTAAATCAATTTTGAGTTTTTTTTATCAGACTGAGTTCTTGGTTTATTCTAAATTCCTATTCCATTTTCTCCTTTCATACGAAAACCTTATTTAAAGGGGAAGAGATTGCAAACCATTCTGGATAGCATGGACATTCAACTAAAGAATTTACTGCCGATAAAAGAACTTAGGAAACACATTAAGGCAAAGCAGGAGATTTCCGGCTTATATTCTTGGATGCACTTTTTACCTCTGGAATTATTTGATGATGAAGATTATGACATCAGGTATAAAAATGACTCATTATACTCTTATGTTCCGGCGAATCGATCCATTCGTCCTTTTTTTGTAAAATATCTAGGTATTTTACGCACTTGGAATGGACCCTGAAAAGTTGTCATGACAACTTTTGATGATCATTTAGGCAAATAAGAGATAATGTTGAATACAACAATTAAACATCTTTATTTGGTCTAAGTAACAGGTACGAATCATAATTCCCCAAATTGAAAATAGAATTGTAGACTCTGGGCACCTTCGAATCTGTTACCCCCCAAACGAAATATAGTCCAGGCTATGGTGGGTTTTAGATCAAAAAGGTCGGAAAGATAATATATGGAATTTGGCGCGCCGTATCATAAAAATTATTGGTCGCAATCGAAAAATGAATAGGACCAATATTAAGCACAATTTTGTCCTCTGCATATTTGATTTGAACTTTTTTTCGATATCACTTACAGCAACGGCGTCATTTACCGAAATGCGCAGCGATGCAGAGTTTTCATCCCCCCAGCCCTTGAGCGGCAACCCTACGTCTACCATCCCACAAAATTTTATTTATTTACGACCTTTTGCGGATAGACTCCTTGGTTTTGTACCTATTGCCTCGACTTATACTATAATTTGAGTCGCGATTTGTTAAATTTGATTTATAATTGTTCAAAATATTGCTGTGATAAATAGGACTGCCGAAAGCTGGATACAGCACGGATTAATTGACGGAGTTAGATATCCACTTCCGGGAGAAACATTCGTACCGAATGTAAATGCAGAGGAAAATGAGGGACAGGTGCAGCTGAATAATTTATATTGTTGGGTGAACGCTGCCGTTACCGACTATAATTTTAATACTAAAATGTGGTCGGTGCTCACACTCGATGGCCTGCAGAGAACATTCGTCTTACCAAGGGTCTATGTTATGTTCAAAGCTGAGGACCCTGCAAATTTCGCGCGAAGAATTCAAGCCGCCATCGATCTCAGACATAAAACGGAAAATATAATAAGGTACTTTATTTTTCAAACGAATCTCTTTCATTTTATATCACTCGATTCTGATATATATTTTTTTAAATTGTAGCTTGATTCCTCAGGAATGCAGTTGGCTCATTACCGTTTTTCAACGATTCATCTTTATTATAATATAGGTTGTAACCGCTAGCTCTGGAAGCTAATTATATATATATATATATATATATATATATATATATATATATATATATATATATATATATATATATATATATATATATATATATATATATATATATATATATATATATATATTGTAGTATAACGAACCCAGTATTTTTAAGGTTAATTTTGAAAAGGACCTAAAGTAGTACGTTGTGTGTTTAGTTTATCTATGTTTCTGTATCGGATGCACTGGTTACTAACGTTTTAATAGGGGAATGGTTGGTGAAAATAAAAGTCATGAATTGAGTACACCTATCTTTATTTACTTACACGTTATGCGCATGACCCATCTCTGAACACTTTGGAACCGTAAAATAAATGAACATGGCAAAAGTTTATTTAGCTTGACTACAAGCAGGGTGAAGAGTGCCAGGCTCACCTAGAGCTCACGTGGGGAAAGAGCATGGCAGAGAAACCCACGATCCTTGCTCTGAATACTCTTACCATCCGAATCAATCAAAATGTCATTGACCTTTACAACAAAACATTTTATTTCGAATTGTTACTTGGTTATATTATAAACACCTATAATAAATCACCACACTCATCCAACATAAAAACATTCAGCAAATAAAACTGAAGAAGTTTGTTAGTTAGCCGGTAAAACCGGAAGGTACTGGAGTCCTATACAGGAGACAATCCAGCTATTAGTTGTAGGGGCGGACAGTACTGATACAACTTTCTTATTCTTTTGGTTATTATTATTATTATTTTTTTTGTGTATAAATATCAGATCAGTCCTCACGGGTGGAAAATGTTAGTAATTTCATCAAGGCACTATCATACATGTGATACTAAAATAGGTGTATCAGTAATTCAAACAGTAGCAGAAACAAAAACTTTACAAAGATCTCACGTAGTGATTTTTGCTCAATTCGGACGACAAGGGTAATCACGACAATATTTATAATTTATACAGTTAAAACAACAAAACATAGTGAAACACGAGTTTTACAAGTATGATCGATAACAGCAAATATTATTATCAAAATACAATGGGATAACATAACATGGCTTGGGTTGCATCACATTTTTCTATACATGACAAACAGAATGCATATTCAAAGATCAAAATAAGAGATCAGATTACCTGCAATCACCACAACACTTTTTTTTCCAATCCTCTTCTCTTTTCTACGGCTCTTCCAAATGAATTTTAAAACTTTTTACTTAAACACAGAAAATAGCTAAAAATGGCGTACCTCTTCTACGTTCTTAATCTATTACGCATCACTTTTTCTGGCTTCCCCCGTCGTTTATCCTTTTTGCAAACGCCCCCTGCCTCTCAACCAGTGAAGTAAAGGACCTACAGAAATCTATACCGACGACTACCTAGTAGAAAATTATACTGTCCAACAAATATTTTATTAGTGAATCTTTCAGCCGACAGATGGTGTTAGCAGTACTGTTTTCTTAATAAATTTAATTTGTAAACTTTCGCTCAATATATATATATATATATATATATATATATATATATATATATATATATATATATATATATATATATATATATATATATATATATATATATGTATTTTTTAAGCAAAATTTTGGTAAATCTGTTGGCTGTAAAGAAAATTTAAAATATCTCACAACTGCTAACTTTAGCCCCTGCAATGGCTACACCAGAAGAAAGATAATTTAATTTTACATAACTGGGCAACAAAAAATACAGGGTGTTTCATTTGAAAAAAAAAGATTTCGCAGTTTTAAATTAGCTAAATGTGGCATTTTCTATGCCACATTTAGCTATAACACTTAGCCACTATAACACTTGGTATATTATTTTCGATTATATTTTAATTGTACAACTTAGACCACTCTTACTATGTTCTTACGCTGTGCAAAAAGTTAAATTTAGATATACCATGTGAAAAAAGTTATAAAGCTCCTTCCGGACCTTTCCATCTGTCACTTTTTTCTTAAAATGGTAAATATCTCCGTAACCTGAGGGTTTAGCCTAGGGTGCGAAACATGTTTTAGATTCAAAAGTTTGCCCTCTCCGAATTTCAAAAAATATATAGGGTGTTCCATTTAAAATAAGAAAGTTAGTTGCTGTCCAGGACATATGGAACACCCTGTACATTCACCGATATATTTTTTAAAAACACCAGAAAAGTATACCAGAACACCATATACAGAAAGGAGCAAATACGCACTAAAAACACCCTGTATATATCAGAATCGAGTGAAGGGTTCAAGAGGAAATCGATGTTAATTTTAGGGTACATCGAGGGGTATATTTTACCCTTAAATCCACCATTTGGTTCTGATTTTGATTTCATACAATCACCCTTAGGTATGAGTTCTTCTTAGATTGCATGTCAATATCTGGTACACCTGGCATGGACGAGGCCACAGAGGAGCGCATATTTGGAATGTTCGCAAAATCTCCATTTAGTAAGCAGCCTGGGTATGCCGAATTCATGGAAAAAGTAAGTCTCATTTTTATCTACCACGTATTTCTCTCTCACATCTTACGTTGTTTGAACTTTTCGTTTATGAGATAGCGCGGTCATAAAAGCCGCGTCATGTGGACAACATCTCTCGCCATGTTCACATCTGGCTGCTAACAAAATATTCTTGGGAAACCAATTGATCCTTCTTGCCCGACCTTAAGTCATGTACACGTATATTTAAGTATGTGATTAAATAAAAAAATAGCAGAAGCTGTGGGAATCGAACTAGGAACCTATAGAATTTAAGCTACACTCTTCAACTGCTGGGCTACTACCGCTGTAGCAAACGCTTAATGAACTGAATATTTGAATAGGTAAACATTACTCAACTTTTTTCGCAATTTGACAATCAGCTGGCAAATCGGAAAATAAGACATCACTGATGACATAATTTACAACATTCTCCCGGCCGTCTACTGCTGACAGAAAATAAGATGACAGCGCCAGTGCGGTGAATTATAAAAATAAATTCGGAGGACTCTCAGTTTGGCTTATGTATTTATATGGGATTTTTCGTATTTTTGAGAAAAAATATTTGATTATGGTGAATAATATCAACTTTCTATGAGTGATAACAATATTTATACACATTTTGCTAATTTGGTTTGAATTTTGGACAATCTGGTTTGAAAATACTTACTTTCGAATGCTTATACCCCTGAAGATTCTCTGTTGAATGGGCGCCACCAGCAAGAAAAATATTTTGAAATGATATATATGTATGTAGACAAAGTGGAAGACACTTTTTTTTAGTGTGATTATTGTTTGAGTTAAATCAGGGCATGTAGATATCCCACCTCAGAGGGAGTTGAAAATGGCTATTATCAATATACTGCTTCGCCAATAAGAGTGTGACTAGTTGGATCACGCGGAGATAGGCTCTGTCGTTGTTATGCTAAGCATGCAGTCAAATATGATATAATTTTTTAGTTAAAGGAACAAATTAAGCTAAGCCACAAGAGAACAATTGGAGAGCTGGAGTTTCGACATATTACAACTAAGCAGGGTCTCACTTATTTAACTTTGCCACAAAAGGAGGTCGAAAAAGTTCCACGTAAGAATTAATAATATAAGTTTATAAGTATTAAGTATATATTCCTGTCATATAATTAGGTACTGGTTAATAGGTAAGTACCTAACTAAGTAAGTACCAAAAATTTTAAAAGACAAAATTTCGATTTTTTTATTTATTCCTTTTTTGCCTATAACTTTTTTGGGTCATAGATGGATTGCTTTATAGAAAAGAAAAGTAGACAAAAGTTCCTTTAAAATGCTAGGTCGATTTTTTTTTTGTTTTCAAAATTGACCGAAATATAGCCACGAACATATTTTTTTTCGATTTTCATCCCATATACAGATATTGTTTTCATTCCCATTTTGTTAAAAATATTATTATTTTACTCAATAAACTTAAAAAACCTTTTTTTATTGAGTAATATTTTACTAATAAATTAATTAATCTTATTATTTTTTTCAACAAAATGAGAATGAAAACAATGTATAAGAGGGATAAAACACCAAAAAAAACAGCTTTGTTCTGGTGGCCATATTTCGGTCAATTTTTAACACAAAAAAAATTCGGCTCAGCATTTGAAAGGAAATTTTGTCTACTTTTTTTTCTATAAAGCAATAGCTATACCTATCTCTGACCCAAAAAGAGGCAAAAAAGCATAATGACATAATCAATAGCATATTAGTCAAATAAGGCTGTCAAACTTTAACAATATTTTTTTTCAATATTAGCGAATTTGTATAAAGTGGTATTATAATTTTGTATAAAGTGACCTTATCGCTACAGCATATAATTTCCGAGATACTAACGAAAAGAATACCTTATTCGTACGCCCCTATAATACCCCGCTCGCCTCCTAGGAGTGGGGACTTTTATTAGGATGTTTACTTACCTCCTAACTGATGATGAATTTTTTTTTAGCAAAGATTGAAACTGGAATGCTGAGCTATAAGGATACAAAGCATTACTTCAGGTGGTATAGTATTTATGTAATACCTCAAACATACATAGCCATGACTGCCGTTGTTGGGGAATGCTTGAAAGTAGGTCAAATGACAATGTTTAATGCAAATTACGGCGGAAGAGCTGTTACCTTGGACGAGTTTGATTCCATCCAGACACAGTTTTCTAATATAGTGAGTTTCTTTCCCTGCCTACATTAATAATAGCTCCGAGTGTAAAATCCTAAATCCTCTAGTACTTCCCTCGTATAGAGGGAAGAAAGACTTACTCTAAGAAACGAAGTTGATTTTATGCTATCCACATTGGTCAATCGAGTCTTATGTTTACACAGATATTAATTAACAGACGCTGATATTAATTTGTGCTAAATCTCAGCTGGAAAAGTGAGATTAATTCTTGTTTTCATTACCTGTTCCAAATTATTGTTTTGTTACTTGTATTTCATTTGAGATCTGGCAACGTTGCGTATATTTTGAAGTAGCTCTGTCGTTATATTTGTGTGGCGTCCAAACTGTAGTTATTTGTGAGAAGTGAAGAACGTCATTTCTCAGAGTACCTAAATATGTGTACCTTGTGAGCCGTAACATTGAAGGTACGCTGTCACATGATGTAAATGGCCTTCGTTGCTTAGTTGACTATAAATAAACTGGCCATAGAAAAACTTTGTTGAATCGAAAAAATGTCATTTTACATATACACATACAGATAATTATTATGTGTTCGTTTTAACAGGTACTGAAACAATTAACGGGGCCATGGCTGGAAACGTTAAATTATCATATCAGAATGTCTTTGGGGGATCTGGGAAAAGGATGGTTCGACCTCAACGAAAAGATTTTTAGAACCTACGAAATATCTAAATTAAAGCGGTTCATGGAACTGGTTAAATATAGGATGCAGGTAATTATAAAATTGCAAATAATATTTAAGCCTTAAAAGTTTAAAAGGATATAAATTTTTATTTGAGGGTTTTTTGAGGATAGAGGATTTTTCGTGTTTTTTTTTCAACAGAAACTTAAGCCAATACCAGCCTTTCACCAATATCTCAAAGAAGATGCATTTTTGAAAAAAAAATGTTTAAATAAATGTTTTTCAGCATCAAATTTCCTATAAAATTGCTCCTATAGAAAATTTCGATTCTCCCAATTGTTTTCCCATAAGCGGAAAAACCGCTGGATTTTCGGAAAAAAGCGGAAAGCGGATATTCAAATACCTATTTTAAATCTTTAAAAATTCAACATTATTGCGGAATCTGGAAACAAATCAAACTAAAAAGACAAACTTACTTACTGCTGATCGGAGCAGCAGTCCACTAATATTCAATATACCTATCCCTAATACCTATCAACAATATAGTCGGAGTGTATTATCACAAAATAGAACTATCAGATGGACATTACTAATACACAAAAACATTACTTCCTTAAGAACAGCTTTTGACCATACCGAACAAATCCCAAGCCAACTCCCATAGGCAAAACCCATATTATCCTTTTAAATCAGATGTCAAACTCTATAAAAGCAAAATTTGAAGAAGTTTTGATACGAAACGTTACAAACGCGGTCTTATTGGCGGAATAGGATCGATATTCAAATCAATCACTGCCAACTTAGACGCCTCTGACGGCGAATACTATAGGTACACACTGTAAATAAGTTACATGATGACGAACATCAATTAGAAAACTTAATGAAAATCAAATTTATGTAACATCCACTGTAATAAAGAATTTCAACTCTTCAAAAATTACACATCGATAAAGGAACATTCAATAAAAATATGATATACGACTAAACTACTTTTTAGCAATTTATACAGTTCTCTGCAGGAAGTTAATGTTTTTAATGCACTGAATTATGTAGTTCATGTTTTTAATGCACGTTCAGTAATTTCAGTTTTTCTTTTATAGTACACGTTGCGCCTCTTGGTGCAAAATTCTCTACATACCTTTATGCATCTTGTAGAGCATCCTTGCAGATCTTGCTTAAACGTGCCTGATGACTTCGTGTGGGGGCCAGATTGCGTGCACAGTCCATTTACTGGTAAATCGCCAGCAATATTTAGTTTAACACTCAGAATGGACGCACAAGGAGCTTCGTATAGTACATCCCCAGAATTATTTCAGGTGAGTTATTATTAAAATCAAGTTAGTCAAGTTGTTAAATTTTAAAAGTTTGACTAACGGATACCTATGTCGGATTTAACACCTTTATGCTGATAATTTCTGGACTTAGGTACTGAAATGCTTCGTTTTCGAGGAATTCGAGGAAATGAAATTTTGAACCTTATAACTATCCTTATCCTACGCCAAAACCTACGTCACTTATTCTAATAGCATAGGACTAATTAAGCCTCTGGAACAATGTTTACTTAAAATTAAATATGTTTTAGATGGTCATTACCTTGTAAAGTTTTATATTAATCCTTTTTACTTTCGAATCACAACACTAGTCACTATCACTATTTTCACAAAACTGGTTTGTTTACACTGATACTGATGTTGGAGTCTGCTGCTGCCTTCTACTGGAACTTTGCTAGACTTTTAGAATGCGACTTCTTTTACACGCCTGCTGCCACCTACAGGAACTGCCGCACTAGTATGCTGATATGCTCGATGATACGCTTGTTGATATATTTTGATTTGGATTTCGGATATTATCAAATTGAAAATCGTCAGATTCTTTACTCACTGCGTTTGTAATTTAATACTCCTTTTCTTGGTCTGCTTGCCACACTCGTCTATATTACCAGTAATGCTGCCTGGAGACGCTACACTTGTTATGTCGTATTTTCGACAAAAAACAATAGCTGAACTCTTTTTGCATTATTCGTAACCACGGATGTGCTACCAAATTAAACAGTTGAACTTCCTTGGATACTAACTTTTTGTTGTTACATAATCTGACCAATCAGATGAATGGCTATTATTATATTTATTTAGCTTTACGTTTAAACTCTATAATTTATAATATATATGGTTTAATTTTGAATTATAAGCTGTATTCACTTAACACATTCACCTTTTGTTGACTAATTTCTAAATTTCAAATAAGCGTCATTCTACATTGTAGTTTTTCTTCGAGAGTTAGGAGTTAGGTATGTTCTCGAGGCCCGTTTTTATGACGATGCTTTCGCATTAATCTTTTAATATAAACATAGTTTATGTATGCTTGATATTAGATGAATTTTATTGCGACTTGTCTATTGCAATTATGCTAAATATAGAATTTTGCGCCGATAAATAACTTAGATATAAAGCAATTAGATACTGACCAATCAGATGCGTAGTCGGTTGGCGTTTCGTGTAGTATATGCGATCTATAGCGATACGTGCATGAGTGCACTGTTACCATAGTTGGTACGATATAGATTGATCATACATTTTATATTAATTCATAATTTGGTATATTTACTGTTTTAACTATTTATTTAGGCTCTATATATTCGTTTATCTTAATATATATATATATATATATATATATATATATATATATATATATATATATATATATATATATATATATATATATATATATATATATATATATATATATTAAGATAAACGAATATATAGAGCCTAAATAAATAGTTAAAACAGTTATAATAGTTTATATATATATATATATATATATATATATATATATATATATATATATATATATATATATATATATATATATATATATATATATATATATATATATATATATATATGAATTATGAATTCCTGTTTCAGAAATATCTATTGCGAATTTTTGACAATGCCATCAAAATATATATATATATATATATATATGAATTATGAATTCCTGTTTCAGAAATATCTATTGCGAATTTTTGACAATGCCATCAAACAGACTCATTATATAAGACAAGTTCATCCTCTGCTTCTGGGAAATCTGCGTTTCGCTAAGGACCTTTGTCTGTCCTCACTTGGGCTTCTGTCTGAAGAGGTTTGCGCGACTAGAGATCAATTTATGCTGGCTTACGAAAAAGCTGTAATACCTCTTAAGGCATATGCAATGGAGTATGATGGTCACATTGATTTGTATACCTTGGACGTAGAGGCCTTTATTGAGTAAGTGGGCTGTTCGGCGTGACTGAGAAAAATCCCCTAGAACGAAACGTTATATAGTACTCGCCAAATAATAAGGATCTCCCTAAATTATTAGCGAGCAAGCGGCATGTATTTCACAGAATTATCGACTGTCTGTATTTTTCATTATTATTTCAGACAGTGGGTAATTTGCTCTAAGCAAAAATAAAAAGAAGCATTATTAGCAACATAATCTGAATACTGACCGTCAAAAGGAAACTGTCTGTTTTACAATTTTCAACCGACTTCAAAAAAAGGAGGAGGTTCTCAATTCGACTAGTATTTCTTTGTATGTTCGTTACCTCAGAACTCCTTCATTTATAAATCAATTTTAGAAATTATTTTTTTATTAGAAAAAGGTTGTTTTCACGAGGGTCTCATTTTAGTTTTATTGGCATTGGACCTTGGATTTCGAAGATATACCGCGTAACTCACAGAATTCGAGATATACCAGAAGAAATGGCGAATGCGCCGACCACAACCCTAATTTATATATATATATATATATATATATATATATATATATATATATATATATATATATATATATATATATATATATATATATATATATATATATATATATATATATATATTTAAATTAATTTAAAAAATATTCTATCGGATCAAATTACTTAATAATCACAAAAATCAGTCCAGCCGTTTAGGTGTAGTTCAATGACAACACACGGCCATCTGGACGTATATAAAGAAACGAGTCATTTAGAAGTACAAGTACAAAGTTCAAGTTATTTCGCCTTCATTGAGGCCTTTCAGAATGATGTTCGAGTTTTTTTAATTAGTAGTTTATACTTGAATTTACTATCAATACCTACCATTCTCACAGTGATTCTTTTATGGGACATTAGTTTTGACAGAGAGCTCACATTAATAGAAAACGACTACCTAGTCTACTATAATTCTTCTCCCTGAACATACCGATATATATAAAAAAATGCACTAAAAAGGAAAAAGTAAAATATTTTTTTACCAAAATACAAAAAAAAAAACAAAACCGACTTCAATAAAATCTATTCTTAAAAAAATCACTGAAAGCAATATTAGCAAAATTTATTTTTAGGAATTATAAAGCTGAACAACATATCGCATCGGAAGTGAAAGAGGAGATATCTCTGCAATCCCGGCTGAAGGAAAGTTTAGAAATAACATTACCAGTTTCTATTGTGATTGGACCTTTTATCATATCAGTAGAACGTGTAAGAGCCTTTCTGATAAATAAACGGCAGGAATTGTATACGAAATTGCTAAATATGTTTGCTGTCAGGATGAAGACTTCAATGTTGGAGGTAGGGATATTTTAATCGTATAGTCACAGAAGTACGATAGGGGTCTAGAACCAATAAAATGCGATCTTTATAGCCTAAGGTCAAATGCCTTAAATGCAAAGTTAGATTTTGAAGTAGTAGTATTTTTATATTTTGGTAATTCTGTATCATCTGTTCTTGAAAAAACGCAAAATATAATAGTCCCTTAATGGAAACATCACCTGAATCTATAATTTGGCTACAAAAACCAGACGCAAACGCGAAAATTGGGAATCTTCTTTGCCGACATGTTGCCATAGACGCTCGTCGAGTCGTACAGCCCACATTTATTTTTAAGCCCATAAGAAAGAATATTTGAGATGTCCAGTTTACTGGACGCGGGCACAGGGACAGATTCGTACTGGACGCTTGGATTCATTCGACGTTAAAAAAATAAGAATAAAATGTTATTAATCAATTTAATGGCCTTAGGTATTGGAAGAATATAAGCTGTTAATGGTAAAACTGGCGGAAAAGCCAGATTCGATTGAAAGTATTTTTGAGATCCGCGATTGGATGGAGACCGTTACTATGTCAGTTAGAACGCAGGAAGAACTCTGCAAGCGTTATTTACTGGTAAGTTTCTTCATACTACCACATGTGATAGGTGATCAGAAACTATCAGGAGTTCATATAAACATCTAATTTCTTATATATAATTTTATTCCCTCTGTACAATAGGCATGTGTAGGAATGAATGATAATTCCTTTTTACATATGAATTTATTTTGGTCAACATTTGCCCATTTAGGAATACGAGTTACTCGATCAGTTTTGGTACGCGCTCCCTGATGAAGATTTTGAAAATAAGTATGAAGCCATAGCCTGGCCGCACAAAATTCACGTACAAATAGAGAACACAGAGATATTCTTGAAAGAAGAAGAAGAGCGATTCTTGAAATTGCAACTCAACGATGAGCTCGCCCTACAAGATAAGATCGAAACGTTAACAGCTCAAGTAGTTCAGATGTCACAGATCAGGGATTTTACAAAGGTGACAGCGTTTTTTTTTGGTTTTATTTCTCTCGTAAGCCTTTTATTTATAAATATTAGATCCACGAAACGGCGCTGGATATGAGACGTGTTTGGAAAGCTATGAAGGAAGGACAAGAACAGGGTCAATTGCTAAATCAGAGACAAAAGCTATTCAATGTTCCTATTGTTCCATTTGATACCTTAAATAAATTGATGAAGGAATTTGAGCCATACAAAAATCTGTGGGGCACCGCCTCAGGTAAGAGAACATTTCTCTGCGCCATTTTAGTTATTTTCTTAACGAAATAGCGATAGCGAAAAACGAAAAGATTACTTATTTATTAATTATAATTTTTTTATTTACTTAAAAAATATTTTTTGTTACTTTAACATTTTTTTTTATCAACTTCTACCATCGTGGGTGTTTTATGAGTGTGATTAAAACAATCACGTGTTGTGCATAAGCATAACCCACAAAAGTTTATTTTCCTTGTGCAGTTGTCCTTTTTTAATCGCGTTACACGTTAGGGGTGAATTGTAGGAAAGTATTAATCCCCTAAAAAATGTATTTTTAATAAGTCTTGCGTGGTGATGGCTGAATCACAGACTAATGTCCATGATGATGATGATGATGAGGTCGAAAGCGAAACCGACGTACTCGCTGCATACAGCGAAGAACGTACCAGTGACAACGAGCAGGGGTGTGCGATAAAAAACTACGGATCAATTAAATACTGTACACGTTTAGATTCGCTGTCAATATTTTGAACTTATGTGTATAATAAATATTTTATTTTTATACGGAAAATGTTGCGTAACAATTATTATTTACCTGTTAACTCATAATATGTCTTTAAGAATCACTATTAAATTTCCAAAGAATATAGAGCGAATATGTCATATTTTTTGTAGTATTTCTTTATGTAACATACAAGTATTAAACTACAAACCCTCTCTAAACTAAATTTCAGCTCAATATTAAGAGATTATTTTCAAAAAAAAATTATCTCGGCTCCAAAGGGTCGTAGATAAAAATATTTTATTGTAATTTAGAAACAAATCCCAGATATTCAATGCTACTAACAAAAAAGGGAAAAAAAAATTCTCGAAAAAAATCGTTGTTAAAAAAACCCGATTTGTCAAGCGATTTTTCGCATAACGATCAATTTGAAAGGCGCGCAATAAATAAACATGTTAGTACAACATATCAAGAAAATTTTAAGCTCAAAATTGACTTTAAATATGAAAGCGTGTATGAGCTATCAAGATTTTAAAAAAACGTGATTTTTTCGAAAAAAAAACAATTTTTGCAAAAAGTAAAATATTTTTAAATTTTTTGAAAATGATATATTTCAGTCTCAGTAGAGAGCTACACTTCAACCAAGTTTCGTGAAAAAATGATTTGTTATCACGAAGATACGAGCGTTTCAAAAAACGCGATTTTAACGTTTTTTTTTGAAAATAAATAATTTATTTTTGAATTTTTTTACATCGGATTACCACAGATCGATCCGTATTTAATAGTTCTACAACTTTTGCATAAAACTTTTTTTCATTTTATGGCACCATGACAGAGAATGGAAAAAACAGTTATCGGCCAACTTTGGGCCCAATTTACTATGGGCCCTGGAGGTGAATTCTACGGAAAATTTCAGATTTGTTGCATAGTTCTGTTTACTGTATCTTGCAACGTATAAAAACTTTTAAAATAAAAGAACTAATAGGTGCTAAAAAAATTTTAAAAACGTACAAAAATTCACACAGATTATTCTGGAAAATATTAAAAAGCGGGTAATTAATATGCGGTTTTTGTGCCTTTACGGGAAAACTATTGCGAAAATCGTAATTTTCGTCGAGGCAATTATGTAGGAAATAAAATTATAAACAACTTTTATTTCGAAAAAATTATGCATTTTTTTTGATATGGGCAGTTTTTGGCCAATAAACGCGAAAAATCATATCATGCCATCAGAAATAATGATCTGAGATCGATTTTCGAGAAGTTTTTTCAACAGAGTTTATTGGATGGAATGATAGATTTAGGTGTAAATAACACGTCACGTTTTAAGTGAAAGAAACGCGTAAAAAGCACTTATTTAAATTTCGCGCCATTTCCGGTCAGCCACATGATTTTATTGTTATCTACACCTAAATCTATCATTATATCCTATAGAGTCTGAAAAAAACTTCTCGAAAATCGACCTCAAATCGTCATTTTCACGGCCTATATGATCAGTAAAAATATTTTATTTTTATGAGATCTAGTAGGGGTTTCAGAGAAAAAAACATCGTTAATTTGGACTTTGGACGTAACTCGCTGAAAGACGGCTTGAATGAAAGATCTTGACGTATATAGTAATCCGTTAAAAAAGTCACAATGAGCGAGATATGCGTCATGGTTTTTTATTGCAAAATAGTTTTGAAAACGTCACTTTTTTCACTTTTATCTCAATAATGGAAAGTATTGATTTTGAAGAAAAAAAGTTTAGAATAGAAGCTGTTAAGGGAATGCATTTTTACACCCCTACTAATATATAAAAATCAATATAAAACAAATCAGACAATATCCCCATCGAATTTAAAGATTATTATGTACAAAATTAATAAGTATTATAGACTTCTACTAAAGATAGAAGAGATGAGCGTATAATATATCTGAAATTTCCACAAAAGTTTTTACTTTACCGGCCTATTTAGTCAAGTGGTTCCTTCCACATCATTTAAAATTCAAATTGCGTATTAGTCAAAAGGTATTATTAAATGCTTTTAAGAAGTTTAACTTCTACAACCGACATGAATTTGGGTGAAAATGATAATTTTTATGAGGTAATTTAAAACGCGATTCCTTGAAATTTATTTTACGAAATCAAATAATTTTTTTTACGTCACTTGGTGCTGATGGTACTTATATTTTCCTTTGAGTGATAATTTACAATGCGGCTGACTTGTGATGATCGGCTAAAATACAAGATATCTTATATTTCTTTGTGTATTCACGGAATTTCGCAGATTGGTTACGGTCTCACGAAATTTGGATGGACAATCCCATATTAAATATCGACGCTGACCTCATTGAGACCACTGTTGGAGACATGTACAAAATGATGTTGAAGCTAATTAAGATATTTGCCGACATAGAAGCCGTACAAAGCGTCGCCATCGAAATTAGAAACCAAATGGATGATTTTAAACCGATGATACCGCTCATACAGAGTTTGAGAAACCCCGGAATGAGACAGCGCCATTGGGACGATTTTGAAAAGGAAACGGGTAAGTTTGAAATTACATATACATTACAGAATCAGCCTATTTATTACCTGTCAAGATTCTGCCAATAAAGGCGAAAACTCACTAGGCTGTTGATTATGTCTTAAAAAACAGGGCAATAAAGAACGTTCGCGTAAGACGTTCACGGGTTTTTATTGCAGGAATCGATCAGTTGGTTATAAATGAGGAAAAAACTCGTGGTCTTAATAGTGGGTGAAGCGGAGCGGATAGAAGCGCCACAGGAGAATTTTTTTTGGATGCCCCGCCCTAATTTGCCGAGAATAACAACAACAAAAACACAATAGAAAAATTAACTTACCCGCACTTGACTCGTGAGACTTTTGGTTGCACATAACAATGTATCTACTTTTTAAATACAAGGTCTATTCTTCGATCTTTTAAAGATACAAATTTATCGATGATATCGTCATAAAATGGTTCCACATTTATAAGTTCATTTGAACGTCCTTTTAGAAATTTTTGCTAAGTTAGTAAGCCTGTTTTCTGTCATTGAGTTTCGTAGATATGTTTTGATTCTGTTTAAGCAAGAGAAGCTACGTTCCACTGATACGCTGGTAGAGGGAATTGTCACAATGAGACCAAATCATCTTGAAGCTTCCTTAAAAATGTCAATTTTCGTATAACATTTCTAACATTTGATCCAACTGAATATTACGGTTATTTTGATCATTATAAATGAAGCTTAGTTCATTTTTTAGCCTTGATAAATCAGAAAATATGGTAGGAAAAAAAGTTTTAAAATTATTTAATGATTCCATTGGAAAGTCTTTTGAATACTCTTCAAACCTTGATGTGTCCATCAGTGTAACAAAAACAATTTTATCCATGTCTTGAAATCTTCCGAACGTCCGAACGAAAACTGAATTTAATTTATTCATGCGTACGTATTAGTACGTAAGCTTCCGCAGCGGTATTGCCGGGCCGCGCCATTCTAAAATCAGTTCACGTATCTACGGTGCCGGCTTGGCCCGTTGTCATAGCGACCGTCGTAAACAGATTTGTTAATTGCAGCGCGAGCTGATTGCGCTTCCAGCAGGCCTGTCGATGATCGCCTCTCGGCTCTCGGCGCTCCCATTCTTATGAAAAGGTGTTCAGCCAACTACAAAAGATTTTAGTTTTTAGTTATTATTCTTTTATAAGTATGGCATTAATTTTGATGATTAATTTTATAAGAAATTAGGTAAATTATGTTTTTATATAAAAATATAGGTTGTTTTTATATAAAATAGAAATGTAAAATAGAAATTTTTATTAATTTAAAGACATAGTTTTGTTTTTAAGTTGAAAATTGTAGGTCGAGCGGCGCTTCACCCGCACCACCTGACGAGCCGCCACTGGAAAGAACTGCGGCGTGCTATTAAATTAGAGGTTGTAAATTGAAGATAGAGGTGAAAAACCTTCCCTTTTGGTTTTTTCCCTTTGGGTTTTGGTTATAAAAATTTTTTTGATTTTTTTTTGCTTCTTCGCCTGTATCTTTTTTTGGGCTAAGATATGTATAGGCATTGCTTCAGATGAAAAGGAGTAGATTAAATTTCCTTTAAAATGATGAGCGGAAAATTTTTTTTTAATGAAAATGGATCGAGATATGGCCATTTGAACGTGGATGTTTTTTTTGTATTTCATCCCTCTTGTACGAATATTGTTTTCGTTCGCATTTTATTGAAAAAAATATTGTTTTAGTCAATTAAAAAGTTTTTTTTACATTTATTATTTAGTAATACATGAGAATTATAATAAATTAATATTTGGAACAATGGTGTTACTACATTTCAACAATATTATTGTCAAACTGCATGTCGATATCATCATCTATATCTTTAGTAATGTCGTCTTCTGCAATATTCTGCAACCACAGTTACCATGGCAACCCGTAGCAACCACAAGCAACTTTCTTTAAGCAAAATCTCTGGCGTTGGAGGTGCCGTTGTGCGAATCGCAACTAACCCGTACATAGACCTTTTCCAACCCCAACTCAGAGGGTCCAAGATATTTCCTTGCCACTGCTGCATTTGACGCTAAGTCCTCAAGCCATGCTGTGCGATGGCATCACGTGTTGGTGGTAATCGCGTCAGAGAAAACTTGGAATTTTTAGACAGCTTACAAAACTTCAGAAATTGGCAGGTGCTCAGGCTCATGTTCGTCTTTGCCCCCATACAAACAAGCTGCAATGTGTTCCGATGCAGAGGTAATCTCTTGTTCAGCTGCATTGTCACGGTTGCCGGCTGCCAGGTTCATATGCCAATGGTCATATCTCGGTCCATTTTCATTCAAAAAAAATATCCTCACCACCATTTTAAAGGAAATTTAATCTACTTAAATTTAATCTTTTTTATCTGAAGCAATGCCTATACCTATCTAAGCCCAAAAAGAGATACAGGCGAAAAAGCAAAAAAATCAGAAAATCGAAATTATCGCTTTTTTTCAAGCTTGTTTCGACTATTTCGGCATGAAAAAAATGTTCATGCTATCCAAAAATGCTATTTCGATGGAAAATTTGATTCTCTACAAAAAGTTTAATAAGAGATATATCGAAATGTTGCTTTGTTTACGAGATATTTTAAAAAACCGAAAGGGGTGATTTTTCACCCTTATCCTCAATTTCCACCCTCCAATTTAATAGCACTCCGCGGTTTTTTCTTCATTTATAACCCATTGATCGATTCATGCAATAAAAACCCGTCAACGTCTTAGTTTCTTTCTACATGATATAATCAATAGCCTACAAATCGAACACGAAATTTATTTATGATCCGTAGGCATTTTCACTCAGTCCCACAGAACATAAATATTCAGTAGTTTCCATAACAGAACATGAAATGATTGAAACGGTACATTAATAAAATGAATGTCTCGACAGTCGATTTAATCGCCAGGAGCTTATGTCTTGCACTTAATAAATACATTAATTTAAATTGATTCCCCCTATATATCTTGCTGGTGTTTCAGAAGCATTAATTCTTACACTTTTTAGGTATTGTGATCGTATGGACTCCTATTATAACATTTAATGATTGCCTTAAACTGGGCGTTGGGGACTATGGTGAAATGATGATTAAGGTAGCCGAATCGGCTACGAAGGAATACTCAATAGAACAAACTATGACCAAGATGAAACAGGAGTGGGAGAATAACCTCATGGATTTGGCGCCTTACAAAACAACAGGTACTTTTTAACGCAAGGAATACCATTCTCCGTTAAAGATTTTCATTTAAAATCTCAATTTGCAGACTATATAGTCGCTCAAGCAGTTGTAACGAAAATATTTCTTGCATTTTCAGGAACATACATCATGAAAGTATCAGACGACATACAACAGATGCTGGACGATCATATCGTACTGACACAACAGATTTCCTTCAGTCCGTTCAAAGGTCCATTCGAGGAAGAGATCTATGAGTGGGAGGAAAAATTGAAAATAACCGCGGACGTGATAGAGGAATGGATGGATGTCCAAAAGTGAGCTCTAGTAATTTCGAGTCGAATTGCACGTATTTATTGTGTTGTCACTTTTTAGGCAGTGGATGTATTTGGAACCAATTTTCACTAGCGCCGATATAACCAAGCAATTGCCCGCCGAGAGCAAAAAATACAATTCGATGGAAAGAACGTGGAGAAGAATAATGAGAAATGCCCAGGAGTGCCCCAATGTAAGCCGAAATTATGCATTAATAGACGGATTTAGTAACGCGAAACAAGTTTTTTACAAAGATTTAAAAAAATATATTCATATTTAGTTTATTTAATGCATTAAATGGTATGCATCTTTTTTAAAGCGTCACCCAAAAAATATTGAAAGGGTATCCCAAAATTTAACACTTGCTAGAGAAAAAGTGCCCGAGGAAAATCCTCGGTCATGGTCACCTACCTAAAATCAAAAAATCTCTTTGATATTACTAATAAAGCAACAAGAGATTTTAACTGCGACGAAAGTGCCTTATTTTTACAGCCAAACGGAGACAAAGTGTTGGCCAAGAAAGGAGACAAAAGCGTTTACAATGCAGGCACAAATAATGACAAGGAAAACCTCACTGTTTTAATAAC
Organism: Tetropium fuscum; assembly: GCA_964058915.1. Taxonomy (NCBI): domain Eukaryota; kingdom Metazoa; phylum Arthropoda; class Insecta; order Coleoptera; family Cerambycidae; genus Tetropium; species Tetropium fuscum. Next base: position 158,184 of record CAXKVY010001932.1, on the reverse strand, counting down.
CGCCAATACCGCAGGAGATTTTGGACCTCCGATGGTAGTGTTCAAGTGTGAGAGAATTCCAAGTTACATAGCCCTTAGTGTGGATAAAAGTTGGAGGTTTTCAAAAATTTCTGAAGAAAAAACGAATCTTTAACGGCCATAGAGAAATTTATACCACAAGATTAATTGAAAACATTGGAGCAGATTTTAATCAGGAATGGACTGGACGTGTCGAAGATTCTTCGTTATTTATGGTATGGAGTTCTATGAATAAAGAAGTAAACAAAAACGCGGAAGGAAAAATTTCATCAGATGCAACAAGGAAACATCCCCTGAAAGGTTGTTGAAAAATGTTTCAGGAGATGCTTCCAACTCCATTTAAAAAGGCATTGTGTTGAGGAAGAAAAACTCAGAAGAACAGAAGAACGTAAAAGAAAGTAAGAGTTAAAAAAATGCAAATGGAATAAAAATAAAAAAAAAGAAGGAACTTGAAGACAATTTGGTACCTGAAACTTCATCTGAGGAAGAATGGGTTGAAAGTGGAGACAGCATTGACGACATTGACGAAGAATTGGATAGAAGCGATTATGAATATGAAGGAAATGATGTTGAGGCCTTCACAACACCAGAATTGACATTTAAGGACATACAAGTAGGTAGTTTTTAATCGTCTCCGGATGATGCCAACTTGGTTGGCGAAACGCGCGTCGAGCGAAGTGAAAGTGTTTGTGGAAACTACTCCGACTGTTATGGCATACAAGCAGGAGATTACGTTCTGGTGATAATTACTGGCGATAGGGCAGGTTTTTTTGAAATAATTTGAAAAAAAGCCGGTGCGTTTTCTAACAATCAGAGTAGGTGGGTCTAATGTACAAATCTATAAATTTTGTGAAAAAAAATACTAAGAAAATTAAATTAAAAAAAAGATTTTTTAAAATTTTTTTCTGCTAATACTGTCGGCAATCACTGGTGCGTTTACCTTAAGCATTCGCTATCTGTAAGGCCCGTTAAGTGACATCTGGTGTCAGTAATCGGCGGACCCAGTAGTATTTTCATATATTAATTACGATAACAACGTAAAAGTCCCTGACAAAATCTAATTAACAACCATAAACATTTTTTTATCAGGTAGGTATAATTAAAATTCTTTCTATGCATCAAATTGCCAAAATCAGCAAGTATTACGTAGTGAGTTTACTGTTATGGAACAAAAATGTTGTGACACTAAATAGGTGTTGCAGGCAATGTCACAGAGGCCGGCTGCTCGTCTTTACGGAAGCGGTCGTGAGTTCGGAATTCGTATTTAAAGTAAACTCCGGACAATTTAATTCTTCTCTGCGCACAAGTAAACCAGCCCAGGCGCCATCCGATTTTAGTGAAATCGGCAAAACCAAATTGATAAATGAATACACAGCTGGCAAGATATGTGGCAGGTACAAATAAAACACACTGTATCGGAATCCAAGTATAATAATATATAAATGTAAAAATATGTAAATGGGTATAGAGATATATGAATAAAGGTATTTGTAAATATAAATATGTATAAACACAAATAAAGGTAAATGTAACACGGACAAATAATGTGTCACAGCACTGTGTGACACAGCGAAATCACAATTTGGAACAACCAAGACAGTGTGTGAAGATCTGTGGTGACATGAGTTTGACACTAATATTAACCTTAACAAATGCTTACAACTCTTACAAGTCGCGCTCTTTTGCAATGTACAACAGAGGCAAGTTGAAATCTAATATAAATGGTGATCTTACTTGTAATAATGAAACCTACAATACTAATACAATATACTACCTAGGAAAGTAGGTAGTGATCAGGCCACCGATCAACAAATGACCAAATAAAGAAGCTAAAGGCACACCATCTAAATTGTAGTTTTTACAGGTAAAGGGTCCGCCAATAGGGACGCTCGATCTTTGACAGCTCATGGCGGCCATGTTGTTTGTGGTAGAGTTAGCAAACGTAGTTGTTATTATTCAGTGTATCTTCACAAATCACCATGAACCAATTCAGCCGCGAGCAACATGTGCAAATCGTTAAAACTTATTACGAAAATCATTCAGCGGTTCGAGAACGTTCCGCGCGCTCCGCCAATTTTACGGTGCAATTGATCGTCCTGCTGAGTCGACTATCCGTCGTTTGATTAACAAATTCGAGGCACCCGGTTCGGTGAACAATCAGCCAACACCGACGCGTCGTCGAAACGTCCGATCTGCCCAGAATGTCGCCGCTGTGCGCGATAGTGTGCGTGAAAATCGGCGACAGTCAATTTCACGTCGCGCACAGGAACTCCGCCTTTCGGAAACATCACTTCGCCGAATCTTGCATCTGGATTTGGGCTTGCATCCGTACAAGATCCAGCTGACACAAGAGCTCAAAATAAACGACCATAGACAGCGCCGTATCTTCGCTGATTGGGCTTTAGAGCAGTTGGAAGTCGACCCCGATTTTGGTCGCAAAATCATCTTCAGCGATGAGGCACATTTTTGGTTAAATGGGAATGTCAACAAGCAGAATTGCCGTTATTGGGCCGAGAACAATCCACAGGAGGTCCACCAGGTCGCAATGCACCCAGCAAAGGTAACTGTTTGGTGTGGATTTTGGGCCGGAGGCATCATCGGGCCGTATTTCTTCGAGAACGACGATGGTGTGTCCATCACGGTAAACGGCGAACGATACAGATCCATGATAACGAACTTTTTCTGGCATGAAATCGACAATATGGATGTCGAGGATATGTGGTTTCAGCAGGACGGCGCTACGAGCCACACAGCGCGCGCCACAATGGATCTTCTGCACGAGCGCTTCGGAGGAATGGTTATCTCGCGCGGAGGCGACATCAACTGGCCACCGAGATCGTGCGATTTAACCCCACTAGACTATTTCTTGTGGGGTTTTCTGAAATCACAGGTCTACGCAAACCAACCACAAAACACTGATGCCCTCAAAGTCAACATACGCCACGCCATCGATGAAATACAGCCCGATTTGTGCGCCAGAGTCATTGAAAATTGGACTTCTCGTATGCGCGCCACCCAGCGAAGCCGAGGTGGACATTTGACCGATATTATTTTCCATACATAATGCCTTCGAATACTCTTTCAAACAAAAAATAAATTTCATTTATACCTCTCACACAACTTGCTTTATTTCATTTTAAAGATCGAGCGCGCTTATTGGCGGACCCTTTATAAAGCTGAATTTATAGTTTCGATAACATAAGCTTTAAGCTTTAACGATAAGCCGTAACAAAAATAAACACAAAGAAATACTAAGAACCATTTATAGTACGCGGTAAGACTTAAGCCGTAAGCTATAGTCGATAAGATTTGGTTAATTTTTATTTCTTACCGATATCGTTACCGAATCGGGTGTACATCGTGAGAATATCGAGATTTTGTTGTCGGTGGCACAGAGAAATATGTCACAGAGAAACGATTTCTGTGAATGCAAACCATAGATCAAATATGCAAACTGCAAAAATCTTACCTAAAATCCTACATTAAATATAATTAAAGTTGTGACAACTGAAAATATGGGATTAGTGCGCATGCGTAATCTCTCACGGAAAAGGAACTATAAATGGTCTGATGACATAAAGATTGCTTATCGCTTATAGCTTACGGCTTAAGTCTTATGTTATCGAAACTATAAATTCAGCTTAATGCCCTTACGAACAGCTGTCCCTAAGTTTACAAAATCAAAAAATTATGAAATAATCACAAACGCAAAGCTTACGGTAAGAGGTATGACTAAAGTTACAAGGATTTTATCACCACCCATACACTTTGTCCTGGAAGTGTCGTGGCCATAACGTGTGACAAAAGTGCTATCATAAATAAAGAAAGTGGTACTCACAGTTGGGACTAAGTACACAAACCGTCTTTGACCGCTCTCGGATATCACTCTAGAGAATACTGCTAGCGAACCAATGTCCAACTTTGAGGGGCTCCGATACACTCTGTGAAGGGTAAAGGTGGCTTACAGGCTACTCTGACCCACCGCATCTCTCTTCAGGTCTAACTAAAGGCTGCGCCTCATGGACCTCAAACTTTATAACAAGCTGCTCGAAATAGCAAAAATAGATGAAACCAGTGGTTGAGTGCACCGTACAATGCTCCCTGCTTTTGTCAAGTGTTACTAGAGTCAATTTTGGCGTGAGGAAAGTAAGGACAAACAGTAAGAGACGAGAGGCCTGAAAATGTTCCGTTTTTCAGTCTCTCACATATGAAATTTATATCAAAACAAAGAGGAGATATTAGTTGTTTCATACCTTAGCTCTTATTAGGCCTCCTTATACTTTGAGCCAGGATAATGTAGAAAATAGCTGTTAAAATTCACTATCCTGTCATGGCTTCCAATTATACACAAAAAAAGGACTTCTTTTTGTCAAATTGAAATAATTAAAATTACTAGATTTGAATTTGAATATAAAATGTTATTTCTTACTTCAAGCAGTTGTTAATAAAGTAAATTCTCAAACAACCCTCTCTCTTATTTATTGTTATAATTTGTGTACTTAGTCTGTCTGTGTGAATAAATATCACTCCTTAAATTAATAGCTGTAAAATATGCTAAAACCAAATACAGTGGCCTTGAGGGTATTTACCGGCGTGACAAAGGCAATTAATATATATAGGTAAGTGAATACAGGGTGCCGAAATTATGACTGTTACAATGTTGCCTGCACAGTGCAACATTCGAACGCTCGATCCTCTCTACACGGGGCCAGCGGTTTTCAACGAAGGTTGTTGCGGTATTACAGAAGGCGATTCACAGATCTACACTATTATTTTCGGTCTGTTTCATAGCGTCTTCTACCGGGCAAAAGCTCTCAATTTCAATACTAACGCTGGTTCCAGAAGGGACGCTGATTTAATCCTAGCAGGAATTTGAGCTTCTCGTGTTTCTTTAAACATTTCCGTAAAAGATAATTTCAAGGCATTTAATGTGTTTGGTCTCGAATTTATTTTGGCGGAAAACATGACTTGTTTTTTATCACATATCGACATGCCGGTAACACGAAGACCGGTGTTAATAGTTTTACTACTTCTAACTCAAATTTCCGAGTATATGTATTTAATTGCTTCTTTAGATTATAGAATTTTGTGGCGATAAAACACTACTCGAGAGCCTTAAGGATGCCAATCACATCCTTGAAGTTGTACAAAAGGGCCTGTCAGAATATTTGGAGACGAAACGTACCGTTTTCCCAAGATTATACTTCCTTAGTGATGATGAATTACTAGAAATTCTATCTCAAGCTAGGAATCCTCTGGCCGTACAACCTCATTTGAGAAAATGCTTCGAGAATATATACAGGGTAGGTTAATTCAATTATTAGTAGGGGTGTTAGAGAAAAAAACGTTGAATTTTTGCATTAATGGTCCCGTGCATATTATTAGAAATAATAATTTGGGCCAGTTCGGGAACATGGACTCATTTTATTATTAATCAAATAGTGAAAACATCGCACAAAATTACCGATTGTTTTTCCTTTCCGCTCATGTAACCCGGAAGCGATTTGTTTTCGAAAAATTTCGAGGAGGAAAAAAGTTTTAGAATCACACTTTACACATAATAGAGCTGGTTCAGAATCAAAAAATTATTATTATGGCAAATATAACAGAAACAACTAAAAAGGGGGAAAGAAAAGGAGTTTTTTACCGAATTTTTTTATATATAGGAACTTCATATTTGGCCAAATATAACATTTAAGTGTGGTAAACTATCACACAAATTTCAACAAAATCGGTAGTGTAGTTTTCGCACAATATTGTTACAATGTAAATTTTTGAAAAAAAAAAAAAATTTTTGCAAATTAACCGGTAAAAACTAAAGCGCATCTAGGTAGAATTATTATTGTATTCATTAAAAAAGCTTTATTATATTTGTGTAAAACCTACTGATGTAAGTGACTGTTATTGTAGGTTATCACATGACAGGTTGCCAAAAATGCAAAGCATTGGCGTTGGCGTTATTATTTTTGATAGTACATGGAGGTAGCGTTTGACAAACTTTGACAGTAGATGAATAAAAATGCCTCGTCATTTATCTGAACTTGAAAAAGCTCAAATACACTGACGGACATAAAAAGTGGCGCACCTAGATTTTGTCCCAAATTTGATGTTCAATAACTTTTAAACCACCCTATCGATTTTGATAATTTTTTTTTGTTTGAAAGGGCGATTCTTGCGGATGACTATTTTGTAATTGGCTTTCCATAAAAAATGTCTTTTTTAATATGTACCGGGTAAGTCTCTTAAGATTGACACCCCCTTATCTCACTTATCCTTTGCCGATTTAACTCATTCAAAAAAGGAGTAGACACGGTTTTTGATGAATTTTTTATAATGTGAGAACAGATATTAAAAATCTCGTAAAATATACAGGGTGGAAAATAAAACATGATTTTTTTAAATGGAACACCCCGTATATTTTTAGACCAAAATAATGTCCTTAATTTTCTGAATCCAAAAATGTGTAATTGTTATATAATCACTCCACCTGTTCGTGAGATATTACTAAAAACTTTACGGGTTGTCACATTACGGGTGTCAATTATAAAATAAGAACATCAAGATACCTCTGGAAACAATGCATATTTGCATTGTTTATTTGTTGACAGATGTCATCCAGTTTTTTGTGAGATAGTAGTTCAATCTCTTAGATATTAGCATAAAAAATACGTAGTGTTCGTAAAGAAGCAAGTTATTTTGAAAATGGTATATTCATTGGAAGAGCGGAAATAGTTACTTGAAATTTATATTCAGTGCAACAAGAATAAGTCTCTTGCACGGAGGGAGTATGTTAGGTTATTTCGAGAAAGGCTACCTCCTTCCATAAATAGTTTTAAAAACATTTATGCAAAGTTTAGGAATACCGAATCTCTGAGAGACAAGAAAAGGGAAAGGCGAAGAACAAAAACAGGAGAAGACACAGAACTCAACGCGTTATTATATTTTGCTGAAAATCCATCCAAATCATCCTATGCCGCAGCAATAGAATTGGATATATCACAAAGAAGTGTGATAAAAATATTACATCGCCATAATTTTAAACCATATAGTATTTTGCCCGTTCAATATTTAGACGACAACAACCTTCAAGACAGGTTAACCTTCTGCAGAGACATACTTGATAGAATAGAGGAAGATGATGAGTTTCTAAGTCATGTCTTTTGGACTGACAAAAGCAGTTTTTCTACTGCGGGAATTTTTAACAGAAAAAATGCACATTACTGGGCAGCGGAAAATCCACATATTGTAAAAAAAATTAAAAAACAAGGATACCAAACTGTAAACGTGTGGTGTGGCATCCACAAGGATGCTATTGTAGGTCCTGTATTTATAAATGGGCCCTTAAATGCACAACGTTATGTGGATATTCTTCAACATCCAGTTGAAAATTATTTAGATAATATTAATTTAGTGGACAACAGATCTGTTATTTGGCAGCAGGATGGAGCACCACCACACTCTGCCAGGAACGTCACCGAATACCTAAACAGAAAATATCCTATTTGGATAGGAAGGCACGGTGTTATACATTGGCCCGCTAAAAGTCCGGACTTAACACCTATGGATTTTTTTCTCTGGGATACGATAAAACAAGATATATACGAAACTGTCGAAATTTGTCGGAGATTCAGGAGTCTCGGTTTTATCGAAGAAGACATGCTATTCGAATGCGAGTACTCGCGTGGGGAAAGATACGAGGATGGTATGTTCAGTGAAAGGGTGAGTTTTGGCGGTGGTTCACTAATGGTATGGGGTGGAATTACCAGCGATGCCCGTACAGAATTATTTGTGTTTCCACCACGGCATCCATCTCTAAATGCAGTTAGATACATAGAGATCTTGAATGAACATGTTGGCCCATTTGCACCTTACATTGGCGAAAAATTCCTCTTAATACAAGATAATACACGACCGCATACAGCAGTCATGATAACACAATTTGTAAACGATGTCGGAATTAATCGTATGCCGTGGCCCGCTAAAAGCCCTGATATGAATCCCATTGAGTATTTATGGGATGAGTTGGGACAACGTGTTAGTAGACGCAACCCAGAGAATCTGAATGAATTGAGGATTGCTGTTACAGAAGAATGGGACAATATCCCTCAAATCACTATCACAAATATGATTGGAAGCATGCCTAGGCGTATGGAAGCTGTTATAGCAGCCAGAGGTGGAAATACTCGTTATTAGTTTGTTTGTTGTTCAGTTAGTATTTAAGTTTATTGTTTTAATCATTAATAATTACAGTCGTTTTACTAAAATGTCGAATAATTATTTGTTTGTTATTTCCTTTTGATGTTGTTTGTACTTGTAAGTAACAATTATTTCAGCGTCCGTAATCGAAAACGCTAAAGATTTCTTAAACGATGAACTTTTTAGACATTTTCAGCTCCACGGCCTACTTGTTGAATATAAAACTTAATAACACCGTTTCATCTAAAATGTCGCATCTTCGTTGCTGAAGGGGCTAGAGAGGTGATTCAAAAAAGAGAATATTGAAAAAAGAACGGTAAACACCATGACCAACAAAGAATTCAATACAAATAAAATTTCACTACACAGCGACAATCAAATTTCGTGTCAAAATCATAATCGGTTTTTAAAGGCTCTACATATTAAAAAATACATTTTTTTATGGAAAGCCAATTGCAAAATAGTCATCCGCAAGAATCGCCCTTTCAAACAAAAAAAAATATCAAAATCGATAGGCTGGTTTAAAAGTTATTGAACTTCAAATTTGGGACAAAATCTAGGTGCGCCACTTTTTATGTCCGTCAGTGTAGTATACAGAATCCTGTTACATATAAATATAATTCAAAATACATAATTCAATTTTTCTTATTTATTTCACTGATACCGGATGCCAATGATTTGAATTCTGACAACTTATGACATTTGACAAGCCGGCTTTGCACAAAAATTATAGAGCTGGCCTCTGATTCTAATACTTGTACGCTTTTTTAATGAATGCAACTGCACTTACAAATTTTTTCACATATAAAATGGCACTCAAACTTTGAAATGCATTTTGAAGAATGCATTCCAGCCCCTTTATATAGGAAATTGTTTTTTAAGTATCTAGAGGATCTAGTTTTACCCTGTTAAATTTGCAAAAATCTCTTTTTAAACATTTTTTTAAAAATCTGAACGATATTTTGCGTAAACTATACGACCAATTTTGATGAAATTTGATGTGATGGTTTACTACATTTACTACAGATTTGGCCAAATATGAAGTTTCGAAAAATTTGTTTGAAAATAAATCGGTAAAAAATTGTTTCCTCCATTTTTAGTTGCTTTTATTATATTTGCAATAAAAAAAATATATTTTTTGGTTCGCAACTACCTCTATTATGGGTAAAATTTCACTCTAAAACTTTTTTCCTTTTCTAATTCTTCTTGATTGAGCGTAAAATAAGCATCATTTCAACTTAACAATTTTGCAACAGGTCGCCATATTCAAATTTTTCCATTGGACACAGCGCAATTTGTTAAGTATTCTGATGGCTATGTAATACTCCAATCTCAACGAATTCAGAAAATGTTTCCGATATTTTATCGTATTTTTCATTTTCCGCATATTTTAACTTCGGCACTAAATATCGCAGCGAAACAAATTTTTCAATTTTTTTAAATACTTAAGCCTTACATAAAATGATCCACTGAACAACTTTTGTTCGAAACTTTTTTCTCTAAAGTTAATAATTTTTCCATTATTGCGGAAACGTGAAAACAGTGTCGTTTTCAAAATTATTTTGCAACAAAAAACAATGACTCGTATCTCGCACATTGTAACTTTCTTAATGACTTGCTATATACCTTAAGATCTTTCATTAAACGGGTTGCGTCCAAAGTTCTAATCAAAACCTCTGACTCCCACTCAATTATTTATTTAATATTATTATTTCGATCTGGATTGATTAAGTTCGCTCATGATTTAATTTACTACTATCTTATTAACGACCCAAGAGCAACAGTAGATTTCGTACATTATTATAGTATAGTCCTCGAAACCTCAAATTGTGATTTTCATTTGCACTTTGAGATTAAAAGCTAAAACCAATTTTAGATGATTCCCCATCATTATTTTTGGATATTTGGGTCTAAAAAAACAGCTGAATAGTTACACATAAGCACCATTTACCTCAGATCGCTGGAAATATTTAAAAAAAAATATTGAATATCCCATAGCACACTTAGTTAAATGGGAAACCCTAATACTCAAAACGCTCTAGTGAAAAGTGTCTAAACATTTTACGCATGTTCTACATCTAACCTGCTGTAACGTTTTTATGTGTGGTGGAATTAAAAATACCATGAAATAACATTGTAGAACAGAGTTTCCCGAGTCTGCAGGGCATTTCACTTTTTGATTTGGATAATTTGCAATTTTTTTACGAATTTTTATTCGAGCGCGCGGCGATGCTGACTAAGGTCGAATATCGCGCGGTATCCAGATCGGCAGTTCATTGTCGTCGAATATCGTATATTTCTCTCTTGTGCGTAGATTATATCTGTTCTTGCAGTAGTTTCTGATGGTCGGAAACTGTTTTTTATATGCGGACAGTGCAGTTTTTACCGTCTGTACGTCTGTCACTTTAACGTCTTTTAACGATTTTGTTGGGCCATTGTTGTTGACAGTTTCTGACTATTTATCAATTAATTCAATCGACATAAGGTGGCTTACCAATAAAAACAGTTTTTCTGGAATGTATTGTTTATAGTCTTGGTGGTTCAGATTTTGCAGATTTTTGTAAGTAGGTATATTGCGGATTTCTACATTAACTTCCTGACAAATTTTATGCAAGATTACCATTTCCGACGCACCAATAAATTGCGACTCATGGGGTTGATGTTTCTATATAATTTGATATTACCTCATCTTTCGACACTGTAGGTACAATTATGACCTATAGTTCTGGCTACCGCAAGCGATATTCGACCTTGGTCAGCCAGGTGCACGCGCTCGAATAAAAATTCTTAAAAACGTTGCAAATCATCGAAATGAAAAAGGGAAATATCCTACAGACTCGGGAAACTACTCTACAATGTTATTCCATGGTAATTGGATCGCATATAAAAACGTTACAGCAGGTTAGATGTAGAGCATACCTAAAATATTTAACTTAAGACTTAACAGAAGAACTTAACACTTTTCACTAGAACGTTTTAAGTATTAAGGTCTCCCATTTAACAACGTGTGTCATGGAATATACAATAATTTTTCTTCATATTTTCAGTGATCTGAGGTAAGTGGTACTTATGTATAATTATTCAGCTGTTTTTTTAGATCCAAATATCCAAAAATCATTTTTGGGGTAATTTTCACATTTCGCCCCCTACATCCACCCCGTACACGACTTTTTTTGATGCCTTCGGGTGTTTCATAGTTCTAATGGTGGGGAATCGTCTAAAATTGGTTTTAGCTTTTAATCTCAAAGTGCAAACGAAAATCATCAAGTCCGTTTTTGTTTCTATCGACGATTAGCTTACCTTTCAACCCGACCTCCAAATCACCCATATGTTCTCTGCTGAGGAGGAATGCGTCCCAATGGATCCTACACTGTATCCGGAAGGGAATGTTGAAAATTGGCTGTTGGCAGTCGAAATGTCCATGAAGAATACAGTTCGCGCAACATTGGGTAAATCTTTGATCGATATGGACACTAAGGAGCGAAAAGATTGGGTACTCTGTTGGCCCGGGCAAGTTGTCATAGCGTGTTGCCAAACCTTCTGGACCGCCGGTGTCGAAAAGGCCATCATGGACAATGTCCTCGCAACTTACCAGGAAACGGTTGTACTGACTAACTTGGACGCCCTGAGGGGCCTAGTAAAAGGAAGCCTGACGTTTCTTCAAAGGGAGATATTATCCGCTCTTATCGTCATTGAGGTCCATTCAAGAGACGTTACTCAGAATTTAGTCGACTTAAATATCGTCAATGTGAATGACTTTGACTGGATCAGTCAACTACGGTAAGTAGCGATTTCTCAAATTTTGTTAATTAGCAGTTTCTTTTTATTTTATTATACCTGGTGACCACGAGATTGACGCTCGCACCTATATCTTCAGGTACTACTGGATAGAGCAGCAGATGAAAGTTCGTGCGGTAAATGCAGAATTCCAATACGGCTATGAATATTTGGGCAACAGTGGTAGATTGGTGATAACGCCACTCACCGACAGATGCTACTTAACATTGACTGGAGCCCTGCACCTGCAATTCGGGGGTGCGCCAGCCGGACCAGCGGGGACGGGCAAGACGGAAACCACGAAAGATCTAGCCAAAGCGATGGCTATCCAATGCGTCGTCTTCAACTGTTCGGATCAGCTCGATTTCATGGCCATGGGTAAATTCTTCAAAGGTTTGGCGAGTTCCGGAGCCTGGGCTTGTTTCGATGAATTTAACAGAATAGACATTGAAGTGCTCTCTGTGGTAAGTTATTTCGAGATAATATTATATTGGTGTTAAAATGAGGATTTTGGTTTCAAATTTAAGTGATAAAAAACTTGGTTTGTAGATACGTATCTTTAATTGTTCTTACGAGTTCTTACGAATAAGAATTTTAAAATATCTTGGTTTTATATAGATATGGATACAAACACTTGTACCTATCTTATCACTTTGACTTTAGTAAAAAATATATTAGAGCATGAAAATCACTCACCTCAGAGGAGGTTCAAAATAAGCTGAATCATTTATATTGATTTTATTAAATTAAAATTTTAATATATCAATGGAAAACTCGAAAATCAATTGTTATTAAAGTGATAATTTTCTCTTAAAATCACTTTAATCTTAATTTTAATTCTCTTTCTTCTTAAAATGTGATATATGGCATATAGATCCTAAATAAATTTAGCAATCAAGAGGAAAAAGATTAGTTCTCATGAAATGGGACACAAATTTCCTATTCTAGTACAGCTTAAAATTAAAATACATGGGATATAAAATCCTTCGACATAAATATTCCTTATATAGAAAACATTTGAAAATGTTATGAAAAGCGACGTATTAATAATGGTATTTTATTACCTTTATATTATGTTAATCCAAAAATGCACTGGGGTTGTAGACCTCTAGCGGCACTCTCTGGAAGCTGCATTGGAATTTTTGCTTGGGTTTGCGGGACGCTACTATCAGCTGTTATGGGTGGTGTCTCACACTTTATTTTAATTCACTGATTTAGGACACTATTCACAACGAGCTTTAATACGAAGATATAGATGTAGCTATTTAAGAAACTGCCTAAACGCTATCCTGAATGCACAAGTTATCAATTACAATACTAATTATTTAATAATACACACAATAGCAAGTTCAAATTGAACTGAAATAATTCAAAACGACAATGGATTGATGTCTAGTTTGTTACGCACTTTTTTGCTTTAATGCTATTTTTACTGGGAAATTTTGAAGAGAAAGTATTCGCGTGGCTATCGATCTGATGCCTTAAGCATATCTGATAATGCATTAAATTATGTTGCATTATTATTATATTGCATAACATGTCTTTCTTGGTTTTATTTAAGTTACTTACGTGGGTATTTACACATGGCAATTATTCTTTACTACTTTCTTGGGTTGTTTTAACTACTAACTAAACTAATTCACTACCTAATTTTCTGGTGATTATATACACACGGAGCACGCAAAATGCGTGGTTAACACCTCCAACTACATTTCATAAGTTCCTTGCGCTTTGCTTTCCGTGCTTAGGAAAGATCTTCCCGGAACACAAAAGCGTTTCCTGTAGTTGATGTGTTTTCTGTTTGTTGTACCCTTTGAGAACCAATCAAATCGCCTACTAATTACACTTTTCTTATTTTCACTACATTATACTTCATTTGGAAGCAGTTTTAATAACTTAATGTCCACGTTTTACGACAAATTAATATGTTGTAGTTATGAATAAATTTAATGCTCGAAATATGTTTAAAATATCTATTGTTTATGGATTCGATAATTGAGAAAATGCAGTGATTACACAGCGGAGAAATACCTGATAAATTTCCAGGATACTTACTTTGTATCTTCCCTAGTGCATCCTTCTCATTGGCGCCAGTTCTAAGAACCCTCAATTTTTTATTGTAGAAAGTTCACTGCTGAGCATGAGTCCTCTATGGTCAGCTAGAGGAGGTTCAATTAGGCTCTGTATATTGTATAATGTTTTGGCTTGAAAATTGAAATTATTTTTGAATGGTAAGTGGATCTAAAACACTTGTTATGAAAGAAATTGAGATTTAATCATATTTGTCACTTATAGAAAGTAAATTATGAAAGTTTGAGATGAGAATAATAAAGCAGAAGTATATATATATATATATATATATATATATATATATATATATATATATATATATATATATATATATATATATATATATATATATATATATATATATATATATATATATATATATATAACTTATAAGAAGGAAGGAAGACGAATAAGAAGGAAGATACACTTACTAGTGCTATATCTGGACATACATACAGAAACGAACCACTATACACACGAAAACGAACCACTTAGAAGTTGTACAAGTTCTTTCACCTTTATTGAGGATCTTCAGAGCAGTGTACGATTTGTTCCATTGATCATTTATAGTTGAATTTAAAATATTAATACGTCAACACTTGCAGTGACGTTTTATGACAACAGTTTTTGACGGAACTCAAATTCTTAGAATACACAAACCTAGTCTACTATTTATATTTTTTCTATTTGAACATATTATATATAAAAGCATTAGGCATACAGTTATCCTGAAGATGATAAACTTTAAAATGCATACAATCTTGTTGAACCTATTGAAAAACAACTACTTCCTCCAACTATATGCGGGAGAATATTGAATTACATATACAATAGAGTTCTGAAGCATTCAAAGAGGGAGCGATACATATATAGATTTTAAATGATTTTAACAGATATAGATATAAATGATTAGCGACATTACCGACGTTGAAAACAAGGAAATTCAGGACTTCATATGTGAGAACACTAAACTTTTTTAAAAAATTTGGTTTGTCTATGGAATTTTTGGAAAATGATCCAACAGCATGGAGTGATAATGAATGTTATACTCGATGTTTCAATATTGTAAACAAAATTAAAGTTGTAAATGATGCCGCTGAGAGGGGAATCAAACTTATTGGTGACTCTAAAGACATTTTAAGAAAAAATGAAGACCAAAAACAATTTTTACTCCAATTTGTAAAAGATGGTTAGAATCACGGTTTCTAAATGTAAAAAAGAAACCCTCTCGCATGCTTTGGACTAGTACAAAAAAATTTGTTTTTATTACTATATATCTTGTAGATTTAGGATAATATTTGGTACTATGTATGAAAAAACCAAAACGTTTCATAATAAAATACAGACAGATAAAACGAGTATAATAATTGCATAATAACGTGTTCTGCGGCACCTCTTAAATTTGATAGTAATTTGATAGTGATAGTAAGGAAGCGATAATTGGCAGAGATTATAGACTGGAGAGACTATAGACATAGGCGTGAGTAGTAGCATATGGCAGTCTGAATTTGTTTGTGCACGAAGAATAAAGGTACCTAGGTATTCATTTCGTATTTAACAGCGTCAAATTTGCAAATTAGTGTTGGTTGTGTATGTTTCGTACATTCATCGTAAAATAACAATAGGGGGTAGATTAGTAGGTAGTTTTTAAGTAAGTAGTTTTATTGTACAATACATACATTTTCATTTTCTATTATATTTGTTTGATCAATATTTATTCATATATTATTTCGTAAAATTAAACATTTAAAATTAAATAAATTAATCATAAGCGTGCAACGCTGAATCCATCCCTCAGATAAGAGTTAAAATTACAAAATAAATAAGAAAATTAAATTGCAAAATAGAACAAAGAGATAAACATTACAATATATATATATATATATATATATATATATATATATATATATATATATATATATATATATATATATATATATATATATATATATATATATATATATATATATATATATATATATATATAACTTCTGCTGTATTATTCTCATCTCAAACTTTCATAATTTACTTTTTATAAGTGACAAATATGATTAAATCTCAATCTCTTTCATAACAAGTGTTTTAGATCTACTTACCATTCAAAAATAATTTAAATTTTCAAGTCAAAAACTTATACAATATACAGAACCTAATTGAACCTCCTCTAACTGACCATAGAGGACTCATACTCAGCAGTGAACTTGTTATATGTGTATATATATATATATATATATATATATATATATATATATATATATATATATATATATATATATATATATATATATATATATATATATATATATATATATATATATATATATATATTGTTATGTGTTAAATTAACCATCAGGTTCATTTGAAACGTAGCGGTAATTATGGAATTATTGCAGGTCGCGCAACAAATAGCCACCATTCAGAAGGCGCAGCAGGCTCATCTGGACCTCTTCCTATTCGAAGGTGCTGAAATCGCATTGAAACAATCCTGTGCCGTATTCATCACCATGAATCCGGGATACGCGGGCAGGACGGAGCTTCCCGACAATCTGAAAGCCCTATTTAGACCGGTGTCCATGATGGTGCCGAATTACACGCTAATAGCGGAGATTTCACTGTTCTCCTTCGGCTTCGGCAACGCCAAGCAACTGGCGAATAAAATCACGACCACTTTCAAATTAAGCTCGGAGCAATTGAGCAGTCAGGACCACTACGATTTTGGAATGCGCGCCGTAAAAACGGTCATCGCTGTTGCCGGCAACCTGAAGCGCGAGAGGCCTAATATGGACGAGAGGCAGATCGTGCTAAGAGCTTTAAGGGATGTGAATGTACCCAAATTTCTAAAGGACGATTTGACGCTGTTCAATGGTAACGAGTTAATCTTTCAGATCTAATTACACGTGGATTTTTTTCTTACTCACGAATATTTTTTGATAATTTTCAAAATATTCCTCAGGTCTAAAAATTTTCAGATATAATTTGCCTTCTGGTAGTATTTCTTACAAGTGAGAATACACCCAGTTGACAATCTTTAATTGATTTCGAATTTTAAGAGAAAATTAAAATCTGCATCTTTCAGGCATCGTGACTGACTTGTTCCCCCGAATGGTGGAAGAAGCCATCGACTACGGAGCTCTTGAAGCGGCTATAAGAAATTCGTGCATAAAACTGGGCCAAGAGGATGTGAACGGTAAGCACGAAATGTGATTTATATATTTAAATTAAGGGGATACAAAATAAATATCATTACAAACGGATAAATGGCGCAATGTAAATTTTGGACAAAAAAATCTTGATATATATGGAAATATATGTAATGCTCTTGGGGAGGAATTAATGAAGTTTCATGGGGAAATTCGCCTTTATAACTGCAAGAATGTTTATCAATTTTTCCTCACAGGTCGTATAAGGACAACAGGACCAAAAATCAATTCCCAAAATATCAGCCCTCACAGATTAATAATAGAACCTAAGGCTATCCACAACTGAAAATTACCAAATAACAACCAAATATTAGAAACTATAAATTTACATGGGATATCAAGAATCCTGGTCGAAAAAATAAGTATTGTGCAAATTTGCAACGGGAAAGGCTTTCAATAAAGCATCTGGGTTATTATCTTAGTCTCATTATGTTAATCCTTTAAAACCTTTGAGCTTTGAGGTCACTAACACTCGCGAACTAACAAACACAACACTTGTCGAACTATTGCGATGTGAATCGGCATCTTGCACTTCTCGTCCAACTCCTGCAATCTCGTTCTGGATGCAAAACAGCTGACGAATAATAATATCAATGGGACAGCAATTATTTCCTTCGAATTGTCTGAGAATTTCTCTGGAACTTACTATTATTTGAGATTTTCTTAAATATATATAACGCTCTTGGGGGGGAATTAATGAAGTTTCATGGGGAAATAAATTCGCCTTTACTGCAAGAATATTTGAGAGAATGAGAAACATTGTGTAGGTCAGGGTTGCCGGTCGTTGAACTACGCATACTATTAGAAATGCTCTTAGGTATAATAGGAGAAGTATTGAACAAGTTTCCATCGTGCCTCAAATACCTACCCAAAAATGTCTAGCAGATCTCCTACTATAAGGTACAGCGGTTCCAGTTAGCTTACTAGTAATAATCAGGGGCGTAGTGACAAAATATTGCGTGGGTAAACGGTCTATGATACACAAAAAACAGTCACCCAGTACTAACTTACATCTTGCTTTTGAGTATTCATCGACTGGGCTATATTTCATTTCCAGATTATGTGAAGAAGGTGATACAACTATACGAGACCACAGTCGTAAGGCATGGACTTATGTTGGTGGGCCCCACAGGCTCGGGAAAAACAAAGGTAGGTCAAATCCCATAGCCTACATTAATAATATATTTATGGTTCTTCAATGTCGGTTTACCACTTACATAGGCTTGGTTAGTGTCGTATGAAACGGTGTAGATACATCAGTGAGATTTATTTGGATCAATATTTACAATGTTTGCAGTGCAAACATAAATTCACCTTCATCGACAAGAGGCAATAAACGAATAATTATAGTTAGGATTGCCACCTCCCATGAAAATTTATGATCAATTTCGGTGACGTAAAGTCAATACTGAATCGGCGGTAAATTGAGAGTTTTTTCCCCGTAATTTATGCTATTCAATATTATAATATATATAAATTATTCAATATAAAAATTATAATCAGTTAAACTCTTAATAAACATTCGTAGTCCCAACAAATTAGGTTTCTTAGGAGAAATAATTTATAAAGTTTCAAAACTTTGAGTGCGAATTCCTTACAGAAATTTAAATACGGATCAAAAGAATCTCCCAGAAGGGTGCTTCATCCCGTTTTGCTTCAGAAACCAGCCTTTAATATGAGCTCGCGCTGGGTTTTTAAATGTCTCTCAAAAAATAAAATTTCTCAAATTTTGCCTTGGCCATCCAGGTTAATGGTTAATGTTTATAAACATTTAGGGACTTTATACGACTGTGTCACCGAGTCGCCGCCAGTCAGCATTCATTGCATCATTCCCGATCGCGAAAGCTGCCTGGGTCATTTGGCCGCTAGTGTTTAATAAATAATTAATTATTAATCTTATGAATATTAGTTTTACCTGTAATATCAAAACTGTTCAAGTATAAGTAGTAATTCCGTTAATTTTACTTGCCCAAAAAATAGTAATGACGTCGACAAAAATCATATTTTTTATACGGGGTGATACACAAATTACAAAGTCTCAAAAAATGTTTAGTTTTCGGGAAAGCGCTATTATTTATAAAAGTTTTTGCTTGCCTAAAGTAATGTCGAAAAAAATTATGTTTATTATACGGGGTGGTCAAAAATTACAAAATCTTTAAATTCGGTAAGAGTACTTTTTGATCGCCACGTATAAAAAACTAATGATGATTTCGCCACAATTACGTTTTTATAAGGGGTGATCAAAAATCACAAAGTTTACACTTACCAAATTTTAAGATGTTGTAATTCTTAACCACCCTGTATATACAACACAATTTTGGACAAAGCCATCACTATTTTTAGGCCAACAAAAACTTTTTTAAACAATAGCATTCATTCGAAAACAAAACAAAAATGGGACTAATTTTTAACCACCCCATGTAAGATAACCCATTTAAAATGACAAGACCTTCAGGGTCAAACGAACAAAAAATCGTAACACAACTGCGTTTTATTTTTATTCAATTCAGTTGAGAAATTTTTACCAGTTGTGTCTGGTATTTTCAATATGCCTGCGATACTTGCGTAAGATGCAAGATCCGTGATTTTTTTCTAATGACAAATTATAACGTAGATATCAAAACGTTGTCATATTGACAAGCAATTCATAAGTCTCCGTACTGTCAAAAGCCACAATAACATAAAAGCCTAAATAAAAACACGAACAATTTTTAACATTTATTAACGTAACTTATTTTTGTAGCTGATGCGATGCTCCCGTAATATAATATGCCCCGCAATATTTCACCAGCCACTGGTAATAGTAAATATGAATAATTCAAATTCCATTCCAATATCTAATATGTCAATTCATATTATACGAAATCACACATACGGTAATACAAACTGTATATCCGCCACCTTTCTGGCAGAAAATATTATTCCCTTTAACTAATTCCCTGGACCTTTATGTTTATATTTTAAAAATAATTTAAATTATCTACTATCACTAGTGATACTGATATCAAAGACCTATATCATGGTCTTTGCGGGATATTAATAATGTATGTTAAGTAATTTGTGAAATATGTTTTTTAATAATGTCCTTAAGCACAATCTGAAGGTTTCACCACACATAGTGTAGAGCAGGAAGTTTATGCTAAAATTGGTGTAATACAGTAGCATGGCAATCTCCATGGCACATTCCAGGTAATTCCTGAGGGTATGGTCGTCTATCAGTTCCTCATAGTACGCACAAAGGCGAATCAAGTAGCTGAAAAGTATGCACATTAATGCTTTACACCTACCCGCTGTTCACCAAGTTCTGAGACCGCACAATATATATATATATATATATATATATATATATATATATATATATATATATATATATATATATATATATATATATATATATATATATATATATATATATATATATATATATATATATATATATATATATATATATATATATATATATATATATATATATATATATATATATATATATATATATATATATATATATATATATATATATATATATATATATATATATATATATATATATATATATATATATATATATATATATATATATATATATATATATATATATATATATATATATATATATATATATATATATATATATATATATATATATATATATATATATATATATATATATATATATATATATATATATATATATATATATATATATATATATATATATATATATATATATATATATATATATATATATATATATATATATATACATATACATATACATATTAATGTTTGATGTTCGGATTAATATAATAACTATGTTCTCAAAATAAAGGATGTCACCAAATAAAATGTTTCATAACCTTATCACACTTTTTGCTATATATTTTTTTTACTTAATTACGTATTCTTAGATATGTGTCCTTCCAAGAAGACCGGTTTTGCCATAATTACTTTTGTTTATTTGCACAAGTATACATGGCATAAGGTCTGTCTAGGAGGACCAGTTAGATCTAATTATTTTACAATAAAAACCACATTAAATTGGTGACCGATAGAACTACACTCATTTTTTTAAGCTTAAACTCCTTACTGTAAAAAAATTAGCAAGCTAGCCTGACGTTATTTTGAAAAGTGCTCATTTAGTTATAGTTTTTAAAGTGGTATAATATTTTTTATGTTTAATTTTTTTTTTAAATTAAAAGGAATCAGAATGAAAACAATTGTTAAATTAAAATGAGTTATTTATTAAAAATAAAACAAATTAAAATCAAAGAATGTGTTCGAATTACCGTCGAATTAAGTCGAATACAAGTCGAAAGTTTTGACGTCCTGTGACATTTGTTTATCGTACGACTTCATTAATGCGGTGTCTCGAATTATTTACATTATTTATTAGTCTTACATAGACCTTCTCATTTCTGCAACCACAGAAAAACAAACTAGTGGGTTTAAATCCGGAGGCAGGGGAGGCCAGACAATGGAACAATGAAACCAACTTATCCACCTCTCTGTGGACAAGTTTGGTCTAAATAAGTTTTTACTCCTCGTGCGTAATAAGCTGGATGTGGACAGCCTTCATTTTGAAACCACATTGCCCCGCGAATGGTGCAACTTCCAAAATATTTGACAAAAAACAGGTATTTTTCTAAAGTAAAAGGATTTTTTTAAATAACTTGCTAGGCTAACGTGCTATTATTTTTACAGTATGAAGTTTAAGTTACCTAATAAAAAAATTACACTTGTATCGGTGTGTTGCCAAATTAATTCTTATGCTGTTTACCATTCCGGCATAAGCGAATAAACAATGTCAGGTATATAAAACAATAATTTACCGTTTTTTAAACGTTTACCCACTACCTGGTGATCATACAAAATCACCACCGCATCGGGACAAATTTTTTTTTTCGCACTTATTTTTATTTTGAACTGTGATCAGTAGAAGGGCTATTCGGGGTTGCGTAACAAAAATGAGAATCTTAAAATATAGAATTTTGTAGCTTTGGCACTTTAAAAACTTACCTAAGGTGTGAATTTTCACAATTCATGAGAGCTAATATCTAAAACTAAACTAAACTAGAGTAAACTATACTAGAGTAAACTATAAAAATTTGTGCACCAACATAGAATAGATATTTATGAAATAATGTAGGTAAATTAGATACATCAAAATAGTATATTAAATCGAAGGAAGTCTGTTTGGATGCGGTCTCAGAGCGCGGCGATTTAAGTTTGCTGCCGGTATTTACCTTGGAAAGTTTAGAGTGATAAATACAGACGATATTACCAAGAGCATTTTATTTATGTTTTGTTGGATCTGTACAGACATTGCGTATTTGGCCGATTTCTTCACATCTGAAAAAAAATTAAAAATGTAAACATTTATGGATAGAAATAAATATAAATCACTCAATTGATTTACGTGTCCTAAGAACATCGTGCATGATAGAAGATCGATATTATCAAGTCACAAAATATCCCAAGGTATTTTATGCAATTTTTTGTATAAAATAAAATAAAATAATAAAAAAAGTAAATCCTTAACAGTTTTATTTGCAGTCTGCAAAGTGGCTTGCCAACTTTATAGACCTGATATAGAGGCTTCTATTGTTTTATTTAGAACAATAGAATCGCATGCTATGAGATAATACATACACGACACCAGCGTTAATTAGTAGTTATAGACCTAAGATTCATAAACTATAAAATGTAAGCGTTACGCCCAGATATTAATTTCATCCTCGTAAACAAAACTGGAAACTCATTGCCTCTTATTGAATAACTTGAATAGCCTTAATTAGTCTCCTATAATTCGTATTTTTTGGAATCAATGTGTAAAATGATGCTTCAGACAAAAATTATAGATACGCATTCGTCAGGACTGTTTGCACGTGTAAAGTGCGTAATTCGTTGTAGACCAATGTGGAATATACACTATAGCTTAAGACTGCATAGTATTAGAAGTAAATGAGAGGCAACATTGAAAAAATGGCACGGGCGTTAAGGGGTAAAAAGTTAAGGACATATTTTAAATTTAGACGCAATTAAGTAATAAAATATTTTGATTTTTGACGAATAACTTCGGCACCAACAAAAAAAAAATAACGTGAACGGGGGAGAATATTTTTTTCAGTAAAAAGAACCGAGGAATTGTCATCATGGCACATCTGTTCTATTACTGTCGTATCTTGCTATTTAAAAAAATTCTTACGGATGTATGAGTATTTCTCGTGGTCGTTGTATGACTTGAACATCGTCATTTTTTTCGAGCTGCTCGAGTCCAAATCCTGCGAAGTATCCTTGGACTTTTTCGAACCGCTACTCTGAAAATAACAATGCTGGTTAGCATAAACAAATGTAAATGTAAAGGTTTATGTAAATATATGAATAGAATCGTACGCTACGTAGCATTATCTACGTAAATGAAAAATAAATCAACTACCTTGGTAGTACATAAAATAAAATCCTCACCCTCGATCACGGGGCACGATTATAATGACGTCGCGGTCGTGAGCTAGTATGTGATGCTAATATTAAGTTTAATCCATAGTACCTACGTCGGATAGGTGGGTCTAGCGTTCACAAACCCAATATCGAGGTATAACCAAATAAAACATTTACCATTTTATTTAGCATGTTTTTTTCCGTCACGAAATCGTAAGTTCCGAGCGGCAGGTACACTGCGGGGTCTTATATGATACGATGTGGGTGTTTATAATTCTAACACGTTGAATAAACAAACGTCCCAGTACTTGTGACAACTGATTCATTTAGAGAAGATTTGCCTGCATATCATTGATAAATTTACCATATTGTGTCATATGTCAAGTTTCATATTTTCCATAAATTTTTATTGGATAAATAAGTTGCATTTATTACGTTACACTTTTAAAAGTTGTGGTAACATGTTTATATATGTCCGCGGATGTGGTTTGGTTTACAATTGGTGAAATTGGTAAAAATTTCAAGTTGTCGAGAAAATATTATTTATAAAAGTTTTTACTTGCCCAGAAATTAGTAATGACGTCGACAAAAATCATATTTTTTATACGTTTAATTCAAATTTGTCTGTAATGGCGTTAGACAAGTTAGAATCGTTGACATAGATGTGTATAACAAATCTGGAACTTCTTGTTTACATGGACCTTTAGATTGTTTGTGTATACGTGTTTTTTTTTATCAGACTGGTTTCAAAATGTTCAGCAATCTGCTCTTAAAATACGGGCATCTTAATGAAGAATTGTCAGTTTATTCTCGTGACCCAACTTTTCCCCTTTTCAACCCCTAAATAAAGTGCGTAACGGTACTCAAAATTGATTTTCTTCATTCAGCGGTTTGGTTTGTACAGATTTAATATTTTTTTCTATATAGTTTCCGAACCTGTTCCTGTACAAATTGTTACTAAAGACCTTTTCTTAAATGATCCAGATTATCCACAAATCAGACAATCTCTTTTTATGTTGAACTGATTTTGGCCTTCATTGTCATAAATTATAACTACATGAAGACACACTTTCAATTTTATCGTGTTACTAATAATCCAGTCGAATTAGACATAATAATGGCCGCTTGAAGGCATTCATAAAAAGGAAAAATGACTGATATCAACCTCGAAAATAAAGATGATATATAAAGTTCTTGTTAGAAGCTCCTGATGAAATATATTTAATTTTTGGAGTAGCTGGGGCATGCCGAACTGACGAGTTATATAATCTAAAAGTGAAGGACGTTGAGTATAAAAATTGTGTCATGATAGTGCAGATTCTTACTACAAAAAATAATGTGCAAAGAAGATTTGTCGTAACAGAAAATTGGGTAACGTATGTTAATCGTTATATGCAACTTCGACCAAAAAAGGCTCCAGATGAACGCTTCTTTTATCGGTATGACCGTGGCAGAACCGGCAAATATGTAAATCAGATGGTTGGAAAGCATACAATTTCAAAAATTCCGTACGACAACTAAATTTCGTAAAATTTCAAACCCAAGTCAGTACACCATCCAGTCAGGTGTGGACATTTTAGATATGGAAAGGCAGGGGGGGGGGGGGTGGAAGTCGTCAGAAGTAGCGGAAATAGGAGATGATTCAGTGACCCATGAAAGAGAAGTTGCTCATCAAATCATGCCCGAAGAATCGATATCTTTCAGCAAAGCAAATATTCAGAAACATAATTTAATTTAATGGTCATGTTGCGCAAATCGACAAACAAGTCAACATTTCTAGTGACGTTGCTTTCGAACAGGATTTCAATCAACATTTGCCGTTAAATATGTCAGGAACATACAACAATTGTAATTTTACATTTAATTTCCACTCTAAAGAAACAGTTGACGTTACAAATTTGACGTTTTTATTTTTTCGTCGTCCAGTGCACGAAAGTTTTTCATACCTAATACCCGATAACCTAGCATGTTTTACTTTCGCTTTCGCTATGCCTATTTAAAACAGAAAAGTATGCTTTCGTAGGAGGGAGAATGAAAACGTAATAAAATAAAAAATTACTTGTTGATCGATTTCATTTTATTTAAAGGCAAAAATTGTTCTTCTTTGAATGAGAAAAAATTCTTGCGTTATAATCTATATATCTTATAATCAATTTGCACCCACTTCCCGATGTGCGATTGTCGTGAAGTTTTACATACGTATCTCTTCTCGATGACATTACAAGCAAAACAATGGGCAAATAAAAATTCTGCTACCTATAAAAGATACTGCGACCTATTTATCAGTTCTAGTTTAATATGTGACATGCATTATAACGTATGGTCCGAAAGTTTTGGGAAAAAATTACCTGGTTTGATTGAATGACAAAATGCATTTATAATGAAGTAGGTCATAGGATTAAAATGTCACCATTTATGTCATTTAAATAAACAAAGCAAAATATTTTGGTTTCGCTTCGCAAAATGTCTTATAAAATTGATCCTCGTCGATGTGTTTATAATATGATTGGGCGAATATCGAAACGAGACATTGTCGATATTTATCGAGATCACAACATAAGCAAATCGACAATTTATCGCACAATTAAAGAATGTCAAGAAGGGATACCATGTGTAAACTTGCCTAAATGCGGTCGGCCGCGAGTTTTGAACCAATTAAGAGAGGGAAGACTGATTGAAACAGCTAAACACAAAATTGGGATCTAGGAGGTTTAATGTTGGAAAGACTACGGTGTTTAGGACCCTATCAAGTAAGAATATTGTCTTCCGGGAAAGGAGGAAAGCTCCAAAATACACAGAGGCTCAGTTAGAGAGAATTCCGAGATGTTGCCGCGCTTTGAGGCGAGTGCATTTCGTCAACAACTTGATCGTGATGGACGATGAAAAATATTTCACGTTGTCCAACTCTGAGATGAAGGGCAATGATGGTTTCTACACGGACGATTACGAGAATGTCCCCGATGATGTGAGATTAAAAAGCAAAAAAAAGTTTGAGGACAAAATTTGTGGTGTGCAATTTCTGAGGCTGGCTTCATCTTGCAGCCCTACATTGGCGTTGCTCGGGGCGAAGCCTTAAATGCAGGGCTTTATATCCAGAGATGTCTAAACTGCCTCAGTTTTTGAACAGACATCATGCGGATGATGAAATAATGTTTTGGCCAGATCTTGCTTCATGCCATTACGCGAGAATCACAAGGGACTGGTATGAGGTCAACAACATTAACTTTGTACCGAAAGTAGACAATCCCCCTAACCTACCTCAGGCTCGCCCAATTGAAGAGTTCTGGGCAATATTGAGTCGGAAAATCTTTAATAACGGATGGGAAGCACAAAATGAAGAACAATTGCGGCGCCGTATATCCAGAAAAATTAGAGAAATTAGCGCTGAGGTCGTCCAAAGGATGATGCAACGCGTCAGGACAATACTTAGGAAAATCGAAAATAACGGTCCTTTGTCGATTATTTAAGTTTTGTTTTATAATAAGGATAGTTAAGATAGATTGTTTAAGAATGTGATTAAAATATAAAACTATTTTTATAAGAGTTATCAGCCTCTGAATGTTTTCCCAAAACTTTCGGACCATACGTTATTACGGATATCTACCTGAGAACTAGTGACGTATAAATCAGACTTTTCCATGGTGAAAAATTCATCCAGCACCCTTTCGTGCAGTGTTTTTCGGAAGCGAAATAAACTACGCGCAATCATCGCGTTCATGCCAACTATCAGCACCACTGGCACTATGAGAGTGATGAACGTGTCCAAGTAATTGACAACGTTAGCGAGAATTTTATAATCCCTCGATATATCGCATGCCCCGTTCACGAGTTCGGCAGTCCAGAAGGCGATCAGGTACGAAACAACGGCAACTGCGGTGAGGCTGCACACTATGGTCTTTGCCCTGGAGACGGTGCAGATGTATGGTCGTCTTAGTGGGTATTGAACAGCTATGAATCTCTCCACCGTGAAAGCAACTATCAGCCAAACGCTTAGGAAACCAGACACGTAGGTAAAGTAGACCAAGACTTGACACAAGGTCGGGGTGTTGTACAAATCAAAAGTTCCATGGGAAATGAAGTAGGATATCAATGTGCAAATTAGGAATCCAGTATCTGCGATCGCTAATGCTGCTAAATAATAACTTGAGCTTCGTAACTTTAAGTGTGTAGTCAGTAATACCAAGCACGACAAAAAGTTTCCCAAAAATCCCACTACTATTATCAGCGGAACATAATATAGACTGACTATTTCTAAGTATTTAGCCAAACTTTGAAGTTCTGGAGAACATTGGTGGCCTACTTCCGTGGAGCAGCAGCAGCAACCGGAGGAAGTGTTACTGTTTACTTCGTTTTCCACAAGAAGCAATTCCCTGACATGGTGGAACTGAACTCCCGCAAGAGACATTTTCAACAGGTCCGTCCGCTGGACGCGCCGTGTAAATTTCAGTTTTCAGTTAGCAGCCTCGGCAGCGCGACGCACACTGAATAGCAATTCTGTCGCGAATATTTGACGGCGGAATTGCGCGCACGCGTTTGATCTTGCGATTTGAATTTTTGTTTCAGTGCTACGAGATCCTGAAAAGTGCCATGACATCCCTGAAGGGGCAACCGCAGCCCAGCGGGTATCCCTTTCAACCCGTTCAGACGGCCGTCTTGAATCCGAAGTCGATTACCATGGGCCAGCTATATGGGGAGTTTGATATGCAAACTCATGAATGGTAAGCAGATGAATCGCATAACTATGTATAAAGTGTATTATTTTTATGCGGCAAATACTATTATAGTATCTAATATTAAACTCATCAAAAATGTCAAAGGAACGCAACTATTATTCCACTTTTTTCAGCAAAAACTTGAACGCTTTTTTGTAAATACATAACCGTTAGACCGGGAAAATGAGAAGAAAAAACGCCCTGAGCTATCACTTTTTATGACACGTAGGTAGAGACCTCGGGTTTTTTGCATTCGATTCTAAAAACAATTTAGAAAAAAGTTCGGGGGGTAACTAAGGGTACAGTGACTTTATACAAGACAGTGGCGACAATAGAGTGTTCAATTTTTAATTGGATATAGAGATCACATGGTTTTTGCCGCCATTTTGCATCAAAATTATGACATTTATATGACATTTGTATTTACCATCGACTTTTATTGAAGATTTCTATATTTGTGTAGACAAACTTATAGAACATGTAAGTTACTTTAATATTGCGTTATAACTAAGCGAGATACGATGCAAAAACGGTGGGCCGCTCACATTTTTGAGAAAAAAATGAGCGTCAAAACCCCCGCCATTCCCACCGGAATAGATATTGACCGGTATTCCTTTACAAATTACTTTATTTTAAATTACTACGTAAGTTTGGCAGGTTTAGAATATCTACGTATTTTTCTTTTTTGCATTCTTTCTATTTTTTTTAACGAAGGGGTAGTTTTTTAGATACCCCTTAAAAGCAACAAGCACAATTCGGGAATATGTCACTTTTGAGGTTAAGGGTAAGATGAGCTTAATTCCAAATTTTCATGAAAATCGGTGCAGGTTCAGAGAATTGTTGTAAAAACTGCGGTATTTCCGGTAGGAAATTTTGGTGGGAAATGAAAAATTCAAAATCAGCGAACCAGAAAACATAACGTAAGCTTATAAAACTAAATCCTCCTATTTTTTCCAGGTAATATTCTCTATTGACTGGAGTATTATCATTTTTTTATTAATCAAAACGGAAAAAAGCAAATTATATTTTAACAAAAGATATTCTTATGTGGTGGATTAATACATATTCATTTTGACACTCTTCCCTCATGAATTTAAATAAATCATGCCCAATTTCGAGACGTTCGTTGTGCGTTTTACAAGTGACTGAATGTATGTAAGTAAAACACTATTTCTGTACACACGATGTTCGTTCCCTAAAGTTTAGCGAGAGAATACACGTCGTTGCGCTCCCCTTCTAAGCGACGATGATTCTACTGCGCACCTCAAGGTCACGGGCAAGATGAATTTGATCAAGCCGTATAATACCGAATTGCATTTAATAGCATCGTCTATTTTCTGGATCCAGGAGAGAAAACTCATATAACGATCCGCGGGTTGTTCCTCATATTTTACACTGTCACTTATTATTAAATTGTCAAAGTAATTTATATTAGTTTAGATATATTGATACGAAAACTATTAAAACTGGTATTGTCGGCAATCTTTCCTCTGATGCCGGCAAAACTGTGCAAAATATATTTTTGCAAAAATTAATAATTCTCCTGCCCCTACATTTTATGGTCTACCAAAACTGCATAAACCAAATATCCCATTAAGACCTCCTGTTTCATATGTTCAAAGTCCATTTTATAATTTAGCAAAACTTTTATCAAATATTCTAAAGAACGTTGTTAGAAAAACAAACCATTATATAAAGGACTCTTGGATATTCAAAACATTTATTGATACAATAAAACTTAATAACCAAGAAAATTTACCAAGATAGCCAAGATAATAATAACTAAGATATAATTTCTATATGCCAATATACCAATAGACCTGGTAAAAATATAAAAAATAAACGTTGGAACGAAATAAAAAAAATATACTTCTTTACCTTATATGCCATAGAACTCACATTAAATTGCAGGTTTTTTCAATGCTATAATACATGTTACAAACAAACATATGGCTGTGCAATGGGTTCACCAATTTCCAGTACAATTGGAGAATTAGTACTAGAAGATTTAGAAAAAGCCATAATTCCAACATTAAACTATAAAATACCATTTTTCAGACGTTATGTTGATGATTGCATAACTGCATTTCCAACTGAACATAAAAATTCTATCCTAAATAAATTTAATAGCTACCATCCAAAATTTACAATTGAAAGCGAATCAGAAAATACAATAAATTTCTTAGACTTAACTCTTACAAATAATAAAACTGAAATATTAACAAAATGGAATACAAAAACAATATGGTCTGGTAGATATACATTCTAAAAACATATGATATTCACACAGCACACAAAAATACAAACAACTTAAAATTCCTTTACACAACATTAAAAGACTACACACTGTATATACGAAACTACATGTAAACAATGTGATGAGGTCTACATTGGTCAAACAATGCAACTTCTTGAAGAACGTTGAAAAGGTCACAAATATTCTGCTAATATTAAAGCTCTAAAAAAACATTCTAATGAAACAGGTAATCAATTTAACTACGAAAATCGAACAGTCTAGTAACCTTAAAAATTATTTAAAACCGTCATTTTTGCCTCACTGAACTGAAATAAACATTTTTTGTAAGTACTTCCCTATTGCTAATGGCAAGAAGAATAAAGTCAGTTTGGTACAAATTGTCGTGTAATTTGTATTGAATTTAAAATACCTAGTTGGCTTTTTACAATATGCATTTTAATAAAAGGGAATTTGTAGACATGACTTCTGTTTTGGCCGAGTCAAGACAGAAATTGTTTACTCGCCACTAGAATGTATCATCAACGTTATACTGGAAGAAGGATTCCTGATGTTAGCAGGTTCCAAAACCTTCTCCATAGATTTCTGGAAACTGGAAATGTATATGAAAAAGTGAACGAATAAAACGTGTTGTGAACGAAGAGAATGAGTTTTTTGTGGTGCTGGCGACGGTTGAGAATCACCATGTTAGTCAAAGAGAACTGAGCTCATTAGTATCAGTATCCAAAAATTCGACTTACAGTGGCATAATACCATCCAGCAATTCGTCAGTATCGGACCGGTGTAAAGTAGCAATATATCTCCCCAAATTACGAAACATAATCAAGGCATTCAAATAACATGTCATAACATTACGCGACTTCGTTGACCAATATCGATTATTATTAGCTAATATTAAAGGCAATGATATCTTCTTAATATGCTCCTTAAAATGATTTTGGATGCTTAAAATGTAATCGAGATTACTATCCCTTTCCCAGTCCGGTACGCAAATTAATATGGCCCTTATTAACTTATTATATGTCGAGAATTTCCATCCTTAATCCCACGTCAAAGAAACACAGAACTGATAAATATTGACAAAATTCCACAGAAACAGAAAGTTGGTAGTATAGACATTTATATCATATATTTACACAGCCACTGAGTTCGAAATGTGCCTGATAATTAATGATGAATGGAACTTTGTTTTAAACTTAATTGGAATTTAGTTCATCCCTTTACTTTTCGAAATTCGTACACCCGCCTGAGTTGTTTAGATCCGTTGATTACTCATGATATGTCTATGATTATTTGTGGCGTGAATACTATAATTCTATACCAATGCAGAGTATCACGTTTCTAGTTCTCATTGCACGATGAAATAAAGTCGAAACGAGTACAGTAGATACATGGTTTGATGCTATTCGCGCAACATAACAACCTGCCTCCATATTCTGATAAGGTAAATTTCATGAAGGTGTAAAAAAGGCTGTGCTGCGGAATTGGAGTGCCTCAAGATAGGGGTGTAATAAGGGGGTTACCAACATACTGGAAGAGTGTGACGCAGAGAACGACGCCGACGGGAGGTTGGTCCCTTTATACAATTCTATATATTTATTCAATAGGCGCGTTTATGAATATGGATCAGAAATAACAATTTTCATCCCTGGTATAAGCATTTCGTATGCCCCAGGAAAAAGCGCGCTATGATATAATGGCAAAAATATATTTTTAAGTTTTGCCCAATGCGCCGGCATCAAGAAAGCTTGCCGACATGTTTTGGTATCAATATATCTAAACTAATATAAATTATTTTGACAATTTAATAATAAGTGACAGTGTAATTTATGAGGAACAACCTGGGGATCGTCATATGAGTTTCCTCCTGGATAATATATGAAGTTTCCTCCTCTGGATCCAGAATATAGACGATGCTATTGATTGCAATTCGATATTGTACGGCTTGACCAAATTCATCTTGGCCGTGACCTTGTGGTGCGCAGTGGAATCATCGTCGCTTAATGGCGGAGCTCAACGACGCAACGCCGACGTGCATTCTCTCGCTAAACTTCCGTGAACACCGTGTGTACAGAAATAGTGTTTTATTTACATTAAGTTCAGTCACTTGTAAAACGCAAAGTGTTAAGCGCACAACGAACGTCTCGAAATTGGGTATGATGTATTTAAATTCATGAGGGAAGAGTGTCAACATGAATATGTGGGAAGAGTGTCAACATGAATATGTATTAATTCCTCTAGTAGTGAAAGTACAAGAGAAGGTTGCAAAGGAAACTGAGGGTATCCACCGCATAACAATATCTTTTGTTAAAATAAAATTTGCTTTTTCCGTTTTGATTAATAAAAAAATTATGTTACCTCAGTCAATAGAGATTACCTGGAAAAAATAGAAGGATTTAGTTTTATAAGCTTACCTTATGTTTTTGGGGTCGCTGATTGTGAATTTTTCACTTTCCACCAAAATTTCCTACCGGAAATACCGAAATATCCAGGTGGTTTGGAGATAGTCAATAATAATATAGGAGTGAACGGAGACTAGAAAGGGGCATCAAAAAATGTACTGACATGGCTCGCACTGTATGTTCGAAAATAATTTCCAGTTATAGACTTCTTTATTTACACTGACGGACATAAAAAGAGACCTTTGCAACTCATTTCAAACAAGATGAATTCGAGCAAAATCCAAACGAGCTACTTGATGTCATCGAAGTAATCGCATTTCAATAGCTGCGATAAAACCGAGACTCCTGAATCTCCGACAAATCTGACAATCTGAAGTACGATCTGACACAACTGTTCCTCGTGCGTTTCTTAAATTTCGGTTTGTGATCACAGCTGTTTGATAGGGATTCCTCGATATTTGCAGACCAATAAATCGATCGTCAATATTTTGCCTGGATATAATCCTGGAACTACCCGAACCTGGACGTCTGCTGTATTGGCCCGTTTCTCGATAGCGCTGGATCGCTCTTCGGACAGTTGTTTCTGGTAGACCAACAATACGAGCTGCATCTTTGACTCCTTCCATCTTCTACCAAAGCCACAGCTCTAGCTACTTGAATTGGACTAATTTGCACTGGCATTTTCTTTTAGAACGTTAACTGAATTATTTTTTTTCACGAGAATTTCAACTGAATCTTTTGACGTTTCAGTGTTAACCGTTACCATAGCCTCCTTGTTAAATATCAAACTCAATAACACCGTTTCATCTAAAATGTCGCATCTTCGTTGCTGAATGGGCTAGAGAGGTGATTCAAAAAAGAGAATATTGAAAAAAGAATGGTAAACACCGTGACCTAAGAATTCAATACAAATAAAATTTCACTCCACAGCGACTTTCAAATTTCGTGTCAAAATCATAATCGGTTTTCAAAGGCTGTACATATTAAAAAATACATTTTTTATGGAAAGTCAATTACAAAATAGTCATTCGCAAGAATCGCCTTTTCAAACAAAAAAAAAATTATCAAAATCGATAGGCTGGTTTAAAAGTTATTGAACATCAAATTTGGGACAAAATCTAGGTGCGCCACTTTTTATGTCTGATAGTTTAGTTTACTTGCATTTTTTTAAAAAAATCTAGCTATCATAGAAATCGAGATATCGAAGTCCGACACACTATTGCCCCACCCTGTATAGTACCTACATAACTCGAGTTGAAAAGAAATTACTCACTCTCCTTCTCGTGCATAATATGCTGATTTCAACTCTTGTAATGTAATATACTCTTAAACCTTGTCCTTGTCTTCAGGACTGACGGAATCCTCCCATCCTTAGTCAGAATTGGCATTAATGCAGAAGAAAAAGATAAACGATGGTATGTGTTCGACGGTCCGGTAGATGCGGTATGGATTGAAAACATGAATACCGTGTTGGACGATAATAAGAAGTTATGTCTGAGCAGTGGCGAAATTATTAAATTACGTGATACAATGACGATGATATTTGAGGTTGCTGATTTAGCGGTAGCGTCACCAGCGACGGTGTCGCGGTGCGGCATGGTCTATCTAGAACCGGCAATTTTGGGTCTAAAACCATTCGTTAACTGTTGGTTAAACAGATTGCCTGAGGTAAGCCTTTAAAATTCATAAACACATAAATTAAATATTAAAAAAAAAACAAAACCGACTTCAAAAAATCTATTCTGAAGAACTACACTAAAAAGTAAAAAATAATTACGTCATTCATTCTTACTTAGACTATAATCAATTTATTATATATATATATATATATATATATATATATATATATATATATATATATATATATATATATATATATATATATATATATATATATATATATATATATATATATATATATATATATATATATATATATATATATATATATATATATATATATATATATATATATATATATATATATATATCAATAATATACCATTGTTGTTATTTTTGGAGTCGGTGCCAACCAAGGCTTAGAAGCGTATAACGAAATTTGATTTTAGGTTTATTTGTAATTGTGGTATCACTTTAAGCAGTTGCATTCAATTGTAAGTGAACACGTTACTTAACCTGGGCTGGTTAATTAACGTTTTGTTTTCTGTTAAAAATATTTTATATATAGAATGTGTAAAAGACAACCACTTCCTTCATAATATGATAGCTGTTGATATAGTACTGCCGTGTTTTTAGTGCTTCAGCTGTTTCAAATACTTCATACGTTAGCGTTCACGCGATGCTTCTATTTTCAGTTGGCTAAGCCCTTCGCGAAAGACCTTGAGCAGCTTATCGACTATTATGTTTTACCCGCCGTGGAGTTTGCAAGGAGCAATTTAAAGGAGATATTAACGTCTGTGGATTCAGCTATCTTGATATCCTTCTTGCATCTAATGGACTTTAGAATGGGACCCTTAGCAGGAAGAGACAACAAGCCACCTCCGGCGTCGCAGTTCCTAGCTCTGCTAAGTAAGTTCTACAAATGCGAATAGATATAAGTTAACAGATATCTTTATGTGGCTCCTTCTTCGGCTTGAGCAGTGTATATTACTGATTAGTAAATATATAGGCCTGCAAAATCACGTCCAAGGCTAAATACGTCTAAATTTTCTTATTTTGATTTTGAATTAGAGCACGCAAACACTTTAACTCAAGCTGAGTTCAAAATAGACTTATTGGTTCAAAATTGTAGTATTTGCACCTAAGATTTTTGGCTCAAACTCAAGAATATTTATACTAAATAATAATATATCTAATATAATATATAATATTTTGATAAAGCTATAACTCGTCAAAGATTATCTTAATATGTGACAAAATTGTATTGATATTGAATTCATTTTGAGAGAAAAGAGATTGGTTTTCATTTAATTAGGACATCAATGTATCTAAAAAAATATTCTATGTTACGATGAATCATTGACACTGAAACATTGACAAAGAAAAACAAGCCTAAATTATCCTACGAAAACCTATCATAATTTAATTGGACATGGAATGCACAGCTATTTCTGGGCGAGTAGTTTTAAAGGTCTGACATCATTTGCATTTATCCGAAACAGAAAAAAATTATATTGCGAAAATAAAATTGAGGACAATAGGGTTACCTTCCAGAAAAGAAGTGGTTCTCTGTCAGGGGTTGATTCTGACGTTCCATGTACTGCCTTTTCATTATAATTACGTCAGCTATTGACTTTAATTTCTGCTGCATTTTACTATCCATGAATGAGAACATATATACTAAACTTATTCTGAAAAACTTACCTACTAGTACCTGTGAATGGGCTCTTCGTCTGAAACACTTGCTGCAATATCTGCTTTCCTTTTTTCTACACTCAGTTCCAAAAAAAAAGTGATCTAATTTTGGTTGCAACTTTGAAACCTTGTTATTTCTGAAAGAATGAACCGATTTTTGATTCCTTTTTTTTGGTTAGTAGGTAATTACCTACTTTCAAAAACTTGTCAAAAAAAATTAAGGTGAAAATTTTTTCACAGCCTCCTAGATGGTAGTAGAAAACCTCGAACCATGTTTTTTTCTTAGTTTTTAACTCACCCTGTGTGTTAATCAAGTAATGGTATCGAAAATGGTTACACGCGCTATGAAAGGCGCTTCTTATACGAACATTTTGTTTTTTTATTCACTGATCTATCTCTAAAATTGTCCAAATTACAGCTTTTTTGCCGAAACCTTGCATAATTACCAAATTTCTGCACCCATCCTGAAATAATTTTCTAGTGCAATGAATACGAATTTTAAGAAATATATTTTTATTAAACACAGAATTGTTAACTGCTTAATACCGTGTATTGCCACCCCTGGCAACTCTGAGGGCTTCTAGTCTACGCGGCATCCTGGAAATTAGGTTTCTTACCGTCTCCATTGGTAAACGATCCCATTCTTCCACTAATGCACGTGCCATTTCAGCAAGACTTTCCGGAGGCCTCTCGCTAGAACGTACCCATTTCCCTAAATCATCCCACAAATGTTCTATAGGGTTCATATCGGGGCCATTGTAATGTAGTGATACCCGTAGCTTCTAAGAAATTTTGCACTATTGCCGCGGTATGTGGTGGGGCATTATCCTGCATTAATATAAAATTATTGCCCACCAACTGTGCATGAGGTGATACATACTGCTGTCTCCCCTTATCCGTTTGCAGTTATAATAACTTGTTTTGCAATTCTTTGTGGAATCCTTGAATAATGGGAATAACCAGAGAAATGGTTGCATGTTTAGCGCCCGATATTTTTGTCAAAACATTCCGAAATATCCGCAACTTCTTTCAAAAGAGTTATTCCTTCCGGAGCCAGAGGTCGCGGAGCTTTAGGGATTTTCAGCTATAAGTTCTATTGAGTGCATCACTTGTTTGTACAATTCTTTTAATCATTTGGAAGGCGCTATTCCAGCGGGTTGTTACCTCCTGTATTAGCCTGTAAGGAGTGACAGTATCCTGTTCATTTCTGAAAATTTCCATGGCAACATTGCTGTATTGTAATTAGTATCCTGTACAAATTTTTAGGATTAACTTAACATATTAATTTCATGATCTTTGAATTGCCATATGCTTTTCACTATGTACGCTGGCGGCCATTTGAAAGTGCACGATTTTTTTTGATATTGTAATGTGATCTTTTTATATTTCATTTTGACACTTATTTGAAACTTCAAAACAAATGTCAGTAATTAACTCCGTAATTTACACACCACTTTATGAGTTTTCCAGTTTTTAAATGCCGCGGTTAACTGAACCTGAAAAAATGCGAGCTGTTACATTGCTTGAAAATGATTGGTCATTACAGGCAGTTGCAGATGAGCTAAATGTGAGTAAGAGTTGTATATTCAAACTCAAACAAAAATGGAATGCAGTAGGAAACGTTCGCTACGTCCACGGCGGAGGGCGTCGTAAAATAAGCACTGTGGAGCAAGACAACCTCTTCCTAGACCATCTTAGAACTAATCCCTTTGAAACAGCAGTGACGGCCTGTTTCGAAACGGAGTTTCCTGGGTCTGTGAGGTCTGCAAGGCGGCGGGTAAAGGGTTCAGAGTTACGAAATTATGCGGCAGCAAAGAAGGTATTTTTGGAGCCAAGGCATAAAGAACAACGTCTTAATTTCGCGAACCAGTTTGTCGGTAGGCCTGATGACTTTTGGAATAATGTCAAATTTTCCGACGAAAACGTCTTTCAGTCATGTCATGATGGTTCCATCCGCGTCTACCGACCTCAGAATTCGAGGTATGAAGAGAGGTATATTAAACCTACCGACCGGAGTGGACGTTTTTCCATCAATGTTTGGGCATGGATAAGTTCCCTAGGTCCCGGTGTTTGCTGGAGGATAGGAGAGCGCCTTACCGGACAGAGTTACATACGCATATTGGACAATATTATGCTGCCGTCCGTCACTCTGTTGTATCCTCAGAATTTTATTTTCCAGCAAGATAATTGCTCAATTCATACATCAAGAATTGACTAACTGGAATAATGAACACGACATAAACGTGCTACCTTGGCCCTCAAAGTCGCCCGACCTAAACCCAATTGAAAATGCATGGTCGATGATTGTTTAGAATATTTATAATAGACCTGGTAATAGACATTTCCGTCCAGCAAATGCCGAAGAATTGTGGGCAATTGAAAATGCTTGGGACAATATCAACGTAGATTACACGAGGACACTTGTTTCATCAATGAGACGTCGATTGCAAGGTGTAATAGACTCAAATGGCGCATGGACGAAATATTAATTTTATACAGACCTACTCGCGTTGGAGTTTTAAGTTACTTAATTTTTATAATTTAGTTTATTTTGAACATTTTTGGGACGTTCTTTGTTAATTTGGAATTTTTTTGATAAAATAATAATACACTTTTTAATTTTGAAAAGTAATAATTAGACAATTGTGAATGTCATAATAACACATCACTTGAACCTCAAATTCCGAAGTCAGTTTTACAAAGATGAAATATAACGAAATCTGATATAAGAGTCGTGCACTTTCAAATGGCCGCCAATGTACCTATAATACCATTTTGTCTTGGTCATTCTACGTTCGCTCTGTGTGTTTTGCTTCCAGATTAAAAATCTCGTCTCCCACTTTCGAAATGCTTTAATACATATTTATTTAGAATTAGATATAGTTAAATAAGTTTTTATATTGGATAAATCATAAGATGATATGTCGAAGCTATTATCATTGCCATCTGATTTTTCTGGCGATTTTTAATTCAGTTATTAATGAAATACGTCTTCACCAATGAGCGTGTGGCTGATTAGACCATGCGGTGAGGCTCCGTCTTCGTTTTGTTAGGCATGTAATTGTCTTACATTTTAGAGGGACTTCTGGTACCGTGGATCTTGTTTTCATTAATTTGGAGTATCGGCTGTACATGCGATAATAATGGACGGATATTATTTGACAACTGGGTCAGAACTAAAATGGCGAAGAAGAAGCACGGACCATTCTTCCCGAGCGAAGGCCTTGTATATGAATTCAAGTATGTTAAAACGTAGAGCATTTCAAAACTTTTGTTGATAATTAATTGGTGTTAATTTCTTTCGGTAACATAAAATATAAATACGTTAAAATCGCAGCGATAGCGTTTTTATTAATTTAAAAGTAAATATATATATTTTTTAAATTCAAATGCCTTAATTAATTTAATAGCTGTAAAGTAAAACGTTGATTATTATTCTCGGTCACCATTACTCTCGTTAAAACTTAATTTTATCTAACATTATTAAGTTTTAACGGTATCTTGGGAGAGCTAGCCTCCCAATGTTAATAAATGTCTCTGTAGCTTCAGAGGAAATTAATTTCAGAGCGGACTTTCGTTATCCTTTACATTTTCATTAAATAATAGGTTACACGATGGTGGCTTTACGGATCCCACATCTGACAATGAACCGGCTCCGCCCACATGGAGAAGTTGGATGGAGAATATGGAAGAATATAAGATAACCGTGGATATGAGATACTCAGGTATGCAAATATTAGCATAGTACCGCATAGTTAAAAAAAGTAGCTACAATAACTTCAATTGTATTCAATTTACTAAATCTAAATTTGTATTTTAATTTGTTTATCTACCCGATTACATAAATAAAGTTAAAAAATATGCTTATATGGCTTAAATAGCTCAAAATTGTACATAATGATTAAAAAAAAATCAGATTCGAGTATTTTTCGTTTCATTGCATTTTCTGAGAACATTTATCATAGTAATGTATATTTTTTTACACCCTCAGAAAGTAGAGATTTCAACGAATAAAAGACTTTAGAAAAACAGATATTCTGACGGGAGAATTTTCGATTGAAAGTTAGAATCTTTTTCGATATTAATTCAAAATAAGGTGAAAAAATAAATATTTTAAATCAAAAAAATTACAGTGTGTTTGGGACATAATAAGGTAAGTTTCCACCAAATTTCTTTAAAAAAACAATTTTTTTGTAAAAGATAAAAATAAAAAACCAAAAACTTTTTTTCACATAAATTTTGAGGTTATGTGAAAAAAGTGTAAATACAAAAGTTGTACATCTTTTTATTACCTACAACTTTACCATTTAACTTTTTTCGATAGGAGTTGTAGTTTTGCCGGAAATCGAGATAAACCGTTTTTTACCCTCAAAGACATTAACATCTAAAATAGCAACTTGAATTTAAAGAAAGAAAAAAAAAACAAAAACAAACAAATTAATGTTATTAACAAAAAACTAATAACGAGTAATTCCGCGCCTACTTCCCACTACAGCTTCACATCGTCGCCTCATGCTTAAAAATAATCGCCTAATTTCCTCCTGGTCCAAAGCGTTCCACAATTGGATTAGTGCCTCTTGTACTTCTCCAAGGGTCATAGGGGATGGTTGTGTTGTTCTCAACTGCCTACCGAGTACATCCCATATGTGCTCCATAGGATTGATATCAGTACTTCGTGCTGGCCAATTTAGTGTCTCAACACATACTTCCTCGAGATACTCATCGACAATATGAGCAACATGTCTTGCATTAACAAGAAATTGTCACCGATGTAAGGTGCGAATGGTACAACATGTTCTGATAAAATCTCTCTAATGTACCTTTCGCTATTTAGTGCACCATAGTCCATGTACTGGTAACAATTCTGTACGTGCATTTAATGAAATTCCTCCCCATACCATCACGGAACCTCCATTAAAGAGAGTAGAGAACCTCCATTCATTTGGCCTTCTTATAACTCTTTGTCGACGATCAGAACTGTAAACCTAGATTCATCAGTAAATAGCACTCTTCCCCAGTCTTCAATATTCCACTCTAAATGCTCCCTAGCAAATTGTAACCTAGCTCTTCTGTGCTCTGCATTAAGAGTGGGTCCTGTAGCTGGAATTTGTATAATATGAAGATTACTTTCTTTGAGTCTTCTTATTACTGCCTTAGAACTAACTTCAACATCATGGACGGCACTTAGCTGTGCCTGAAGGTTTGTGCTGGTAAGAAATCGTTCTCGCAGAGCGCGAACTCTAATAAAACGATCTTGAATCGCTGTCGTAACACGAGGTCTTCCTTGTCCTCGCCGCCTGTCGTAACTCTGTGTTTCTCGAAACCGCTGTACGACTCTTGATATGGTTGAAACGGAAACTCCTAGTCTATCAGCTACTACCCGCATACTCAACCCTTCATTTATTAATGTCAGTGCTTTAACACAATCATCATGGTTAAGATTTCTTCTACCTTGTTCCATATTCAAAACATAAATTCTCTATATCAACGTTTTGACAACTTATTAATTTTCATTGTTTTTACTCTAAGCCTACTTTTAATTTTCTACCAAATTTTTTACCAGAGGCCAAAGCTTTGATAAACTTGAAAACAATGATTATTTTAACATCTCTATATTTTCATTAAAAATGGCGATATCAAAGCGAATAAAAAAAGGAAATGTTAAGAAAGCATTAGGCTATGCAATAGTCAATGGATAATATTGTATCTCATGAACCGTGATAGTTAGACAGTTGAAATTTTTTTTTCAGTTGCCGCTATAACAATAAATAAAACAGAAACAGAAAAAAATAAATATTTAAGGGGGCCTAACATGGACCTGAATCTCTATGCTAATAAATGTCGGAGTCGCCGGTCGGACGAAATTAATTATTAATCTTAAGTAGGTAGGCGTTAGATATCATAGGGCTCCCATACAACATAAATGATTTTTTGCCGTTTTTATAGATAATGGTAACCCTTTGTGCACGAGTCCGACTCGCACTTGGCTGGTTTTTATACTTTTATGTTTAACCAAGCAGGAAAAGATAGAATAAACTTTTTTGCTCTGTAAAGATAAAGGATAAAGGTAACAATAATTATTTAAAAAGCGTATAAATGGATGTGCATTTGACAGAAAACTATCGCTGTACCCTTCCACTTCCCGACCTCAGATCGCCCGTAAAATATTTTTCCTTTCATTTTTGTTATATTGGTTTAAAAATTATCAACCCTGATCTATATAACCTTATTGCGGTTGGAAAAACATAACATAAATAAGTGTACTTAATTTGTTCTCACTAAATTTGCCGTCCAGAATGGGGGTTTCACTATTTTTTGGGAAAAATGTTCACCTTTTCCGCCGCTGTAACTCGTTCGTTACACATTTGACTTTAAAAAAACAAAAAAAAGGTGGGGATTTTTGTATTCTTTAACTTCGTATTCTTACATTTTTGTCGTTAGATCGACCGTTGCAGAATTATTGTCAAAAAACTAATTTCTTGTACCTCTGATTCAAGATGGCGGCTTGAGCACCCCCCCAAGGTCGAAAACTTGGATTTCTTGTCAAGGCCTACTTAACAGCATACTAAAAAATTATTACTACCACACCTTTTGCAAGGTAAAGGTTTTTTTTTATCATATACTGACTGGATTATTAATTCAAACACATTCACTATAGTTGGATACCTACTTGAACCCCTTTTTGAGTGCTTACAAACTGGACCCAGGACTAAATGCATGATCCTGAAATGCATCGGAACTTGATTCCTATGTTTACATTCCAATAGATCTGAATCTGTAAATATATATAAAAGTGTGACACTTTCTCTTTATCTGTTGCAGATATTGAAATTCCTACTGTCAATAACGTCCGGAATTCCGAACTGATGGGAATGATACTATACAATGAAAATAACGTACTGTGCATAGGACCCACGGGTACCGGAAAAACACTTACAGTTATCGGAAAATTGGGGAAAAACATGCATAAGAAATTTATCTGCGACTTCATCAATTTCTCGGCTAGAACAACTGCCAATCAAACTCAGGTAATATATTATTGAAACTGATAGTGTTATTTCAGAAAGGAATATTCGAATAGAGCCATAAAAACGTGTAATTCTTATATACTTATTAAAATATGTCGGATTTCTTATCAGTTCATACCACCATAAGAAACCACACCACAGTTGACATCAAGACAAACCCGTATACTCTCAGAATAAAAATAATGCTACACAGGATTTTAACTATAGTCGAAAATAGGTTCATTTTGTGTGGATAAAAACACGTGGTATCAAGAACAATGAGATAGTTGACTCCTTAGCCAAGGAAAGTATAACCACTGATTTCACATCCCAAACAAACATATGCTTGAATGATGCCTTTTCTATATTAAAAGGTAATATGAGGAGTAGATGGTCAGATTCATGACAGGAGCTTTATCACTCTACGAGATATATTCTTATTCATCCCAATGTCGCCTCCAATTTCTGGCACAAAAATCGCAATAATTATACAAGAAAATATACTACCACAATGGACAATTTGCATTTATTTTCAAATGACTTTAAACATCATCAAGAATATGTAAAAAATCTGAAAATTTACGTAGAATGCAATAAACCGTAGACATATTAATACAGGGAGGCCAGGGGAATAATATTAATACGGTTCATTCATAAAACACTGGAAGAGCCGATCTATTATTGTTCTAAAAACTGCAATGAGTGCGAGAGAGAAAATGTAGGCAGGTAACCTTTCGGCAACGCCGCTTCGTGTGATCAGAACCCATCCAGTGGCGTATCTACTTATCTTTAATGAATGAGTTAGGGTAAACTACATAGTTACATAAGAAAAATGCTGAATACCCTGTATCCGAACGTTGCAATAAATGAAATGAAAATAGAAAACATTC
This sequence comes from Tetropium fuscum, assembly GCA_964058915.1. Taxonomy (NCBI): domain Eukaryota; kingdom Metazoa; phylum Arthropoda; class Insecta; order Coleoptera; family Cerambycidae; genus Tetropium; species Tetropium fuscum. The sequence continues at coordinate 113,902 of CAXKVY010001932.1, read as the reverse complement.
AGAGCATAGTTCAATTCGTATACATTAAGATAATAGTTAGTAACTGCAATGAAACTTCGTCATGTGTTTTGTAGAAATTTATTTATAATTTTAATGCAAAAAGTAGTTATTGGGCGTATTTGTTAGTTAGTGGACGGTTTAATATTAGTTATTGGACGCATTGTAAATAATTTAAATTCTATAAAAAAAGACACTGTAATGTCTGACCACGTAGTAAAAATATTCCTTGCGTGTTTGTTGAAACAACTCATAAAGTCTGTCTATTTTTTCTTTCTCTTCCTCCTCGTTTTAAATTTTTTCACCGTCAAATTCACATTTCATTACGGGTGATGACATAGACATGTCATCACCTTCTTCTGGAATGTGAACAAGGTGTTTAGGGGGAACACAACATTTTTGTCAAAATTGCTTACATCTGTCATATCATAAAATTACATCGTATATTTAAGAATTTTAATCATGCATTCAAATTAACTTACTATGAAGTAAAACTATTACTCGACCTATTATAAATGCAACAATCCTAATAATATGAGTGCTGTATTTAAACTAAGAAATAGAAAAACATCTACATTTTTCATTAGGAGTATATAAGAAAATTCTATAACTAAAGCTCAACCATCTCAAGCCAGAGGTTTCTCCTTTCTAGGTCTTTGGGAAACCTTATTAATCAGATTTTTTTAATTATAATATGAATTTAATTGGAGATGAAAATGGTATTTTGCATCACCAGAATAAAAATAATTTTAAATAAATATCGCACACTGATTATGTACCGGGTAAGATTGACACCCCCCTTATCTCACTTATCCTTTGCCGATTTAACTCATTCAAAAAAGGAGTAGACACGGTTTTTGATGAATTTTTATAATCTGAGAACAGATATTAAGAATCTCGTAAAATATACAGGGTGGAAAATAAAACATGATTTTTTAAATGGAACACCCCGTATATTTTTAGATCAAAATAATGTCCTTAATTTTCTGAATCCAAAAATGTGTAATTGTTATGTAATCACTCCACCTGTTCGTGAGATATTACTAAAAACTTATCACATTACGGGTGTCAATTATAAAACAAAAAACATATCAAGTATCAAGATACCTCTGGAAACAATGCCATTTATTGAGATAATAAATAAATAATATATAGGTGACAATAACAGGAACGAGTAATAACAATAAACAACATAAGCCTAATAAAAACAAATAAAAGTCAATATTAATACAGTAACACAATAGAGTAACACAATTTTATTTATTTACACGTAACGTAGTTAAATATTTTCCACGTAACCACCATTCTGAATACACATTTGGCATCGCTTTATAAAATTGCTTCTCACCCTTTGAAGTATATCACCATTTTGGTTTAATTCCTCAATTTTTACACGTATGCATTCTTTTAACTAATTCATATTATTAAAAACCCCAGTTTCGTATATATCTTGTTTTATCGTACCCCAGAGAAAAAAATCCATAGGTGTTAAGTCCGGACTTTTAGCGGGCCAATGTATAACACCGTGCCTTCCTATCCAAATAGGATATTTTCTGTTTAGGTATTCGGTGACGTTCCTTGCAGAGTGTGGTGGTGCTCCATCCTGCTGCCAAATAACAGATCTGTTGTCCACTAAATTAATATTATCTAAATAATTTTCAACTGGATGTTGAAGAATATCCACATAACGTTGTGCATTTAAGGGCCCATTTATAAATACAGGACCTACTTCAGGCACAGGATGCTACACAGGTGTGCTTGTTTTTTATTTTTTTTTACAATATGTGGATTTTCCGCTGGCCAGTAATGTGCATTTTTTCTGTTAAAAATTCCCGCAGTAGAAAAACTGCTTTCGTCAGTCCAAAAGACATGACTTAGAAACTCATCATCTTCCTCTATTCTATCAAGTATGTCTCTGCAGAAGGTTAACCTGTCTTGAAGGTTGTTGTCGTCTAAATATTGAACGGGCAAAATACTATATGGTTTAAAATTATGGCGATGTAACATTTTTACACATCTGATTCATTTTACTATTAAAATGAATCAGATTCGTTGAAATTGTCAAATTATTTGAACATCTTTTACGGTATTCAAAGACCTCAAGTGAATTCACAGTAAGCCTGGCAAACGTGCCGTTCGGGAGAAAAAGACCGACGACAAGGATGGAATGATCTTGGATCGGCTAAACACGTAAACAATTCTGTCTCTTGTATTAATACGTCTACACAATAAACCAAAATACAAACAACTGGTCCCATAGTAAAGTGGGCCCAAAGTTGACCAAAAACGTTCTGTAGTTGACCTTCCCATCTCCAGGTGTCCAATCCTAGATGGGTGTCTCTTTGTTTTGGCTCAGTTAAATTTTTACAAGACTTTTTTTATAAGAGTTTAAGAAAACTTACTAATGGGGCACTTATGTTAAAATACTAACTTACTACTAGTAGTTTCATAGAGTATTTTTTTCTTGACCCCATTTCTCTTGATTTATATCCTTACTAAGAAATGGTGTCAAAAAAAAAGTAAGTTTGACTTGAACCCTTAGAAAAAAACATCATGAAACATTTAAATGAGCCAAAACAAAGAGAAGCAAATCCAGGTTAGGACTCCTGGAGATGGAAGATCAAATCCTGGGTCCTGCCCAGACACCTATATCTATCTACCTATATTTATCTTACTTACTTAATCAATTTTGCATTCAGGATTTAATAGATTCGAAACTAGATAGGAGAAGAAAAGGAGTTTTTGGTCCTCCCATATTGAAGAGGCAAATATTCTTCGTTGACGATTTTAACATGCCTGCTTTGGAAGTCTATGGCGCACAGCCACCGATTGAATTAATTAGGCAGTGGATGGACTTTGGAGGTAACGTGAATGATTTTAGTTAATGTTAGAAAAAAGCTTGTCCTAACTCATATTAGTTACTGAATGTACAACATTTCAAAACGCTATCAAAACTTCTTTTTCTTACCCAACGACATGCAATATTGAGCATTGAGCCCTGGACCATCAAAATTATGATATGTACCTGATATATTTTCAAACATACATACTTCTCATCTCAGGATGGTACGACAGGAGAAATATAGGTGAATTCCGAACCATTATCGATGTAAACTTTGCAGCAGCCATGGGGCCACCAGGAGGAGGACGTAATCCTATAACAGCACGTCTTCTAAGACATTTTCATTATATAACATTTCTTGAGATGGAAGACGACAGTAAAGTAAATAATCAGTAGAATATTTTGCAATAATCATATCATCGCTAACTCTTGGTTTACTTATTTATAGCGAAAAATATTTGGAACGATTTTAAAATTCTGGCTTTTTAGAACTTCCAGTTTAACCGACTATTTCGAGGCCGTGTTGTCGTCTACCCTTCATGTTTATAGCACAATTTTAAAGGAACTACTACCGACTCCTGCCAAAACACACTATACCTTTAATTTGAGAGATCTCAGCAAAGTATTCCAAGGCGTCCTCATGTTCGACCCAGAATCGCTAAAGGTATTTAAACATCTTAAATATTCATACAGGGTGTGCCATTGAAAAGGAAACACGCCTGTCTTGCGACACTTAAACTAGTTTCTTGAAAAAACGTTCGGATAGGTCGAATTTTGATTTTTGTGGGACAACTTCTGATGTTAAACTTGACATCGACACTTCAACTAGCCCCACCGGCCCCTACGTCATGAATTTAATTAGGGAAAGGGGGACATCTTTCGATTAATTCTATATGCGACAGCGTGAATTGAAATTTCCTTATCGACCTTAACGACAAGCCAAGAACGAGTTTATTTAGTATTTAGAACAGAAAAGGCTTTCAAATCACTGTATCTGAGTCTCGGGGGGGGGGGGTCTTTGTAAATACTAAGGTAATTAAAAATGTAATGCATACTTTTTTAAATTTAAATTAATAAGCGTTTTTCAGTTGTTTAAAACAAAACACGAGCAAACCTAAAAACAAACATGCATCGCATAGAAATCACCTTACCGTAATTTTCGTTTTTGTTGGGGGTTGTTGGGGCTACTGTTTTCATTATTTTAGCTATTGTTGTTGCTGTTGACCTGACATGTCAAATTTGACATCAAAATGTACCGTTTAAAAGATAAAAGGCGACATGTTTCATGATTTTTTCCAAAAACAACAGATCCACACACAAGTCGTTCGTTTACTAAAATTAGGTCTGGTTAAATTTTTGGCTACCAATCTACGATTTATGGATGCAATTCAATACAGGAAGGGGTATATGCCCCCTAAGTAGTTCCTTTTCGTAAACCAAACAGTTAATACAGTCTGCTAAATTCCTAGGACCCCGCTGAACTGGTACGTTTGTGGTACCATGAATGTTGTAGAGTTTTCCAAGACCGCCTGGTTAACGACGAAGACAGATTCTGGTTCGGCTCCCTACTCCGGCAACAAATAAATGAACAGTACAAAATAGACGCCAATCTGGCACTGGGTACGGCAGCCATACTATTCGGTGACTTCTTGGATCCAGCAGTGGACTCAGCCCCGTACATTCAAATTAAAAATTTCCAGCAGCTCTCGGATTCGTTGAATTATTACTTGGAAGAATACAATATGCAGAGCACCAAACCAATGAAGTTAGTGTTGTTCTTGGATGCCATTTCACATGTCTGTAAAATTGCTCGAATTATTAGGCAACCCATGGGCAATGCCCTTCTGCTAGGCATGGGTGGATCAGGTAAGACGACTTACCTTAGGACGTTATTGAAAGTCAATATTTTTTTATAAGTAACATTCATAAGATTTAGCCGGTACCAGTACTAATATTAGTAATTATCTGAACCATGTCGTCCATTAAATTAATGATCAATATCTTTTGTATGTAGTAGAGCTAGAGCGTCTAGATTAAAAGATTAATGCGAAAGCATCATGGTAGAAATGGGTTTCGGGATTATATAATCTAGAATCAAACTGCAATGTCGATATGAAGCTTAAATTAAACACTGAATTTATGCGACAGAAAGTGAATATGATTATAATGAGTATGAGTTATACGTAAAATTAAATAAATCAAATAATAGGCATTATTGTGATTGGCCAGATTGTAAAATAACACTAAGAAACAAAATGGTAACCAGGAAGTGCAGTTGTTTTTCTATACGGCATATCCGTGGTTACATATAACAATGCAAGAGAGTTCAGCCATAGCGTTCAAGGAGAGAACAGCTCCGCTAATAATTTTTATACAATTTAATAGTTAAACGTAACGATAAAAAGATCATCGTTTAAGAAATGTTTAGAGTTTTCGATTACGGACGCTGAAATAATTGTTACTTACAAGTACAAACAACATGAAAAAGAAATAACAAACAAAGAATTAATCGACATTTTAGTAAAACGACTGTAATTATTAATAATTAAAACAATAAACTTCATTCATTCATTCATTCAGATTCTCGGGGTTGCGTCTACTAACACGTTGTCCCAATTCATCCCATAAATGCTCAATGGGATTCATATCAGGGCTTTTAGCGGGCCACGGCATACGATTAATTCCGACATCGTTTAAAAATTGTGTTATCATCACTGCTGTATGCGGTCGTGCATTATCTTGCAATAAGAGGAATTCTTCCCCAATGTAAGGTGCACATGGGACAACATGTTCATTCAAGATCTCTATGTATCTAACTGCATTTTGAGATTGCCGTGGTGGAAACACAAATAAATCTGTACGGGCATCGCTGGTAATTCTACCCCATTCCATTAGTGAACCACCGCCAAAACTCTCCTTTTCACTGATCATACCATCCTCGTATCTTTCCCCACGCCTTCTCCAAACCCTCCGACGCCCGTCTACTGATCTCAACATGAATCTTGATTCGTCAGTGAATAAAACTTGAGACGATTGCAACTCATTCCAAACAAGATGACATCGAGCAAAATCCAAACGAGCTACTCGATGTCGTCGAAGTAATCGCATTCCAATAGCAGGTCTTCTTGCGATAAAACCGACACTGAATCCCTCCTGAATCTCCTCCAAATTGTTCGATCTGACACAACTGCTTGCCTGCAAAGGCAAAACAGTATATATGTGAAGAAAGTAAGTTTTGAGAAAAATCACTTTTTGCATTTTTTCAGTGCTGTTTTGTCATTCTAAAAGATAAATAAACGAAATTTGGTATTTAAAATGACTGGCATGTTATCATACATCTTGTAAAAAAAAACTTAATTTTTTTCAAAATGTACTTGTAAAGTAGCATATAATTTAAATGTACTTGTAAAGTAGCAAGTTTTACATTGTATTATGTAAGATGTTTTATGTTTCATTACTCGAGAAAAATAATATAAACAATTGATAAACAGTTTTACCATAGAAATAAATCAGCAATATCTTTAACAAAACGATGTATTTATGGAATCTAATGTAAAAAAACAAAATATATTCACTCTTAACTAAATACAAATGCATTATCCCTTAACTAAAGACAGGCTAAAAACCTTCGTCAATTATATCATCTGAAGTTTCATTTTCGGGAAACTCGACCCAGATTTGCTTCCTACTTGCAGGCATTTTAGGCACAAGGTCCGTAACAATTCTTACTTTTTTACTTACAGATATATTGGTCAACTAAACAACATAGAAACAGTCTGAAAGTTGCACGAGAAAGAGCACCAAAAATTACATAGTATCGGCGGGAAATTCAAAAATCAAATTTTTCCACATATACAGTTTTGCCTTAGCAGGCAAGACTGTTCCTCGTGCGTTTTTTAAATTTCGGTTTGTGGTCACACCTGTTTGATAGGGATTCCTCGATATTTGCAGACCAATAAATCGATCGTCAATATTTTGCATAATCCTGGAACTACCCGAACCTGGACGCCTGCTGTATTGGCCCGTTTCTCGGTAGCGCTGGATCGCCCTTCGGGCAGTTGTTTCTGGTAGACCAACAATACGAGCTGCATATCTTTGACTCCTTCCATCTTCTACCAAAGCCACAACTCTAGCTACTTGAATTGGACTAATTTGCACTGGCATTTTCTGTTAGAACGTTAACTGAATTACTTTTTTTCACGAGAATTTCAACTGAATCTTTTGGCGTTTCAGTGTTAACCGTTACCATAGCCTCCTTGTTAAATATCAAACTTAATAACACCGTTTCATCTAAAATGTCGCATCTTCGTTGCTGAAGGGGCTAGAGAGGCGATTCAAAAAAGAGAATATTGAAAAAAGAATGGTAAACCCCGTGATCAACCTACTTTCATTTTTGCACCCCATATAAACCTAAAACTGAAATCTGACTACAAAATTCTATCACACTGCAATTACCAAAGAAAAAAACTACAGTTAAAAAAGAAATGATCGAAATCGATCCATCGGTTCACGAGAAAATCAACTCTGATATTGAGCATAATTTTTGGTTCTGAGTAATTTTTGCGGCTATAGAATGGTTATTTGATAACACTATCTACCGATATTCCGGTTGTAAAAGGACCTTTAAAATTTCCAACAGGTCGACAAAGTCTAACTCGACTTGCCGCATTCATGGCAGAGTTCACCTGTTTCCAAATTGTGCTCACTAAAGCTTATGCCGTTACGGATTGGAAAGATGATGTCAAAAATCTAATGCTGACAGCTGGACTGCAAAGTCGTGAAACCGTGTTCCTATTTTCCGATACTCAGGTATGTATATTTTCTAAGAATAAAAGCATTTTGAAGCAATTTTTAACTCTGCAATTGACTGCTTCTACACCTCGCCAGGCAAGTTCTACTGAAGCGGTATGGTAAAATTTTCGTTGGAGTCCCGCCGAAGTGTCTTCGTCCCATAATAAAACCATTGCATAATATTCTTCCAAGTTTAATGAAGCAGAGCTCGATTTCCTTTTATTGGCGCACATCTGCAAATTCCTTCGTTTCGCATTCCAGCTTCCCTACTAGACTTAGAGATAATATCTTTAAATGGATCAAACATTATTTTCCACTTCATAAAATACATCTCATGCATTTTTTTGCAACGTTGTTCCACAATGTCTCCTAATTAGTTCTTTGTAATTTTCTCCGTTTTCTTTCTTCATATTCCACGCCCAATCTTTCAGGATTAGGTTTAGTTGCTCTAAACTTGTAGTTTCGTATTTCTTTGCCTTTTCTCAATCGCCAGATCAACGTTAGTCGTAGAATCACTTCTAAAGCGACTCATTTTCACTAAATAAGCTGACTAGCACTGTTTTAAAACAATATCGACAATAAAATCAGAAACATTGTTTAGCGTCGTTCTCTGGTGTCCTAGGAGACCATAATTACTTGTTATCAAAGGTATTGTAATTTTTGGTGACAACAGCTGTCCAGTTTTGCCGCGGGTGAACTCGAAAAAACTGCTGACAAGTGCTGTCATAGAGTTTTTCCATCTAGAAACCATTTGTAATTCAGAATTGCGCCTTTGTGATTGGTGGAAATTAAGACCAGGGAAATAGTCATCATTATAATCAGATCTTATGTAGCTTTTTAATTATTTATACTTAACCAAAATAAATGCATATAAAGGGTCCGCCAATAGGGACGCTCGATCTTTGAGAGCTCATGGCGGCCATGTTGTTTGTGGTAGAGTTGGCAAACGTAGTTGTTATTATTCAGTGTATCTTCACAAATCACCATGAACCAATTCAGCCGCGAGCAACATGTGCAAATCGTTAAAACTTATTACGAAAATCATTCATCGGTTCGAGCAACGTTCCGCGCGCTCCGCCAATTTTACGGTGCAATTGATCGTCCTGCTGAGTCGACTATCCGTCGTTTGATTAACAAATTCGAGGCAACCGGTTCGGTGAACAATCAGCCAACACCGACGCGTCGTCGAAACGTCCGATCTGCCCAGAATGTCGCCGCTGTGCGCGATAGTGTGCGTGAAAATCCGCGACAGTCAATTTCACGTCGCGCACAGGAACTCCGCCTTTCGGAAACATCACTTCGCCGAATCTTGCATCTGGATTTGGGCATGCATCCGTACAAGATCCAGCTGACACAAGAGCTCAAAATAAACGACCATAGACAGCGCCGTATCTTCGCTGATTGGGCTTTAGAGCAGTTGGAAGTCGACCCCGATTTTGGTCGCAAAATCATCTTCAGCGATGAGGCACATTTTTGGTTAAATGGGAATGTCAACAAGCAGAATTGCCGTTATTGGGCCGAGAACAATCCACAGGAGGTCCACCAGGTCGCAATGCACCCAGCAAAGGTAACTGTTTGGTGTGGATTTTGGGCCGGAGGCATCATCGGGCCGTATTTCTTCGAGAACGACGATGGTGTGTCCATCACGGTAAACGGCGAACGATACAGATCCATGATAACGAACTTTTTCTGGCATGAAATCGACAATATGGATGTCGAGGATATGTGGTTTCAGCAGGACGGCGCTACGAGCCACACAGCGCGCGCCACAATGGATCTTCTGCACGAGCGCTTCGGAGGAATGGTTATCTCGCGCGGAGGCGACATCAACTGGCCACCGAGATCGTGCGATTTAACCCCACTAGACTATTTCTTGTGGGGTTTTCTTAAATCACAGGTCTACGCAAACCAACCACAAAACACCGATGCCCTCAAAGTCAACATACGCCACGCCATCGATGAAATACAGCCCGATTTGTGCGCCAGAGTCATTGAAAATTGGACTTCTCGTATGCGCGCCACCCAGCGAAGCCGAGGTGGACATTTGACCGATATTATTTTCCATACATAATGCCTTCGAATACTCTTTCAAACAAAAAATAAATTTCATTTATACCTCTCACACAACTTGCTTTATTTCATTTTAAAGATCGAGCGCGCTTATTGGCGGACCCGATATTTGCCTCTCACTCTATAAAATCCCAACGAATATTTTTAGATAAAGCTGGAGTCCTTCCTAGAAGACCTTAACAATATGTTGAACTCGGGAGACGTCCCAAATATCTACCAACCTGACGAATTAGACAAGATTTATCAAGGAATGAAAGGCGCCGTGCAAGAGCTCGGGTTGGCGGCTACGAAATCCAATTTGTTTGCGGTCTATCAGAAACAGGTCCGCTCTAATCTACACACCGTGATCACGATGAGGTAGGCTAATATTCGTAATGCAAGGTGACAATATTATATTATAATGGAAAGACAACAATGCCGTAATCCTATCAAAGTAATATTTGGTGTTATCTTAGTAATCATTCTAAGAGCAGGCAATAAAAATATATCTAGTTTCCAACTATGGCAACAACAACTAAAATTAACATATAAGATCAACATGTCCCAATATGCTTATATATTTTTCAGCCCTATAGGAGAAATATTCAGAGCGCGCATGAGACAATTTCCGGCACTGGTAAATTGTTGTACAATTGACTGGTTCAGTCCTTGGCCTGATACTGCTTTACAAGTAAGTAGTTTGATTAGGGTTGACATGCGGCAAATCGCGTTAATATCGTACGAGCAACGATGTAAATAAATCGGATATCAAACCGTTTCCCTTTTCGTACATTTATATCTTTACCACCTACTTGTATGATAGCGACTTCACAAAATGCACACCACTATTATATGTCATTTACTTAACTAAACAAATAATTTCTACAATCACAAACAATGGAAATATTTTATAATGTGCCAACCAAAATTACAGAAACATGCAAGGACGATGCGACTAGAACGTGGCATATTTTGCTTTTCCTTGATTCGCTCATTATTGAAGATACGGCCCAGGCAGCAGGGTAGCGTCATTGTCCCGTGATTTACGCGACGCATTACGTCGAAATCAGCAATATAATAACGTTGTAACGACGTAAAAATGACGACAATATGTCTCATCGAAATGACGTCATCTAAAGACGTCAGTTTCACGTCAATCTATATAATGTGTAATGACTTCCTTTCGTCGTATAATTAGTAATTGGGAGCATGGATGCAAGTTAGGCTTCGAGTTAATAAATAAACAGATTCTATAAACTTCCAAATGTATAAACAGCAGTACACCTGCATAATAAATAGTCTTACAAACTAAAAATTCAATTTTTGAAACCAATGATTTCCACCTTTGACGTTTCCTAGGTGACGTCGCTAATAAGTGTAAAAGAAGACGTGTAAAACACGTCTCTTTTTGGGGGACAATTGACGAATGACGTGCTACATTACAAATCAACGTGAATGAGACGTCAAGTGACGTAACTCTGCTGCCTGGGGGTGATCATCACCATATCTCCAAGAGCTATATTCTTCTACCAAAGTTTGATCATGGCCACCTTTATATCTAGATAGCCGTGCTGAGAAAGAGGCAACGTTGCATTCCGCTCGACAAGAAGTCCGATCGTAAAATAAACAGTCAGACATGAAATGTCTTCAAAATTTAACGTGTTACATTAGATTAAATATATCTTCCTTTATACGTGTGAATTTTTCGAACAATTTTCGAAAGGCTGTAGGTTTTTAGTTATTAAAAAAATATATTTAAGGTGATATTTTATTACTTTGAAAAATATTCAAAATCTATAGTAGACGAACCATTTTATACAAACTTTTACGATAATTTTTTAGGAATTTGAAAGTCTAAACGCTAAAATAATCAAAATCCAGGTATTATTGGACTGATATTGAGTTTTGTTTACCTTCTGCGATGCCGTATTTCGCGATTTTTGTGGGTAACATTCACGTTTTATATCTCAACAATTGAATCCGTCGTGCATTTTGGTACAACTAAAATTTTTCAAGGGCCTAAAGACAGATTACGCTACAGATTTTTTTCTTACCCAATACCTAAAGTACAAGCCTGTACAAACTTTCTTTATTGCACAAACATTCTAGGCAAATGGTGATATAAATTCCTACCTGGATAAAAAAATATGGGCGTATTTTTATGATACTACACAATTCATACGAACATTTTACCCTAGATGACAACCCAGCCCTCGCCGTTTTTCTATAATTTCTTACGTTATCCACATTGCACATTTTTATATTGTTCACATTGATTTCAGTCTGTTGCGTTGCAATTCCTCAACGACGTAGAAGATTTAAATGTGTCTCAGGCAATTTTGGAAGGCATTGTCGTCGTCTTTCAGTATATGCATGCAAGCGTCGTTGAGGCCAGTGAGCGTTTCAAACTAGAACTCTCCCGTTATAATTATGTGACCCCGACATCGTACTTGGAACTTCTGTCCAGCTACACTGAGCTGATGAATAAGAAAAAGGGTTCCCTCACTCAGGGAGTGGGGCGACTCAAGACAGGTGTGTACGAGTGTGTGTCTCTATAAGGCGACCGGATGTGAAACATGTAAAGTATGGCGATTCTACAAAAAAGGATGACTTGCATTGGAAAAGGATAAATATATATATAAAAACTTAAAAACCTTTCTTCTTAGGATTGGGAAAATTAAAAGTTACCGCAGAAGAAGTAAAGGTTCTTCAGGAAAATTTGGCAGAGATGAAACCGGCCTTGGAAATTGCTGCAAGGGACGCTGAAATTATGATAACTCAAATTGCTGCTGATACCGTTAGTATAATACCGAGTGCCCCATTATATCTTGAACCGTTTTAAACCTATAGAGTAGATTTGGAGCTACTTTTTGCTCACTTTTTCTACAGTTAGAAAGCCCATTGTGTGTTACCTTTCCAGAAATTTCATGCTAATCGTCATGGAAATTATACAGTGTGATGAGGATTTTATAGGCTTTATAAAATTTCAACACAGGGATGCGCCTCTTTGATTCTGATAACTTCACTCAACGCTTTCATTTAAACGTAAGTCGTTTTTAAGGGACGCGTTTGATGTCCAGAACCGGACTGGGCCGGGGTGCTCTTGCTGACAGCTGATGGGGCCCTTGCTCCTAAGAAAATAAATTCCTTATTTGCGAAGTGTTTCTTGAATCAGCGTATATTTTATTAAAAGATTTTGTATTATTTCCAGAATGCACTTTAACATTACACTACGGATATTTTTATTGGAATTACAGTGCCATTATTTTTGTTTATTTTAACTGTGCATTATAGCCTATCCGTCTCTGTTTATTTTATTATTGGATTTAGTACTATTGTTCTATAGTTTTTATGCGTTGTTGATTACATCATTGTATTATTCAAATGTGATTAATTTCTTACTTGTATTGAAAAAAAGCATTCATTCTATTGGGGTTGGGGCCCTTGTGGTCATTTCTCCGGTGAGCCTCAACAGACTAGCCCGGCCCTGGGAATGCCAGACAAATAGCAACGCGTAAATAAGTCATGAACATGGTACAAAAACTACAAAATATAACCATAGCAATATTTTTTTAGGCAATTGCCGAAGAAACTAAAGCTATTGTAGAACGGGAAGAGTTTGAGGCATCGAAACAGGCACTAGAGACACAATCTATAGCAGAAGATGCCCAGAGAGACCTAGGTATTTATCTACTTAATCTCGTTCAAGTAAGGGTATGTCTACCTAATCCTTCAGATTATTCGAAATATAATATATCAGTTTCGAAAAAAGTGGCGGACCTAATTTTGATTGCAACTTTGAAACTTTTTTATTTCTGAACAAATGGACCGATTTGTGATTTCTTTTTTTTTAATTGGTAGGTAATTATCTTGTCTTTCAAAAAAATTTAAAGAGGCGAACATTTTTTCAAAGCCTCCTAGAAGGTAGTGGAAAACCTCGAACTATGTTTTTTTCTTAGCTTTTAACTCACCCTGTGTGCTAATCAAGTAATGGTACCGAAAATGGTTATATCAAAGCTTTATATGAAAGGCGCTTCTTTTACGAGCATTCCATTTTTTATTCACTCATCTATCTCTAAAATTGTCCAAATTACAGCTTTGTTGCCGAAACCTTTCGTTTATTCCACATATTAAATTTATTGTAAGATCACATTGTCTATGAAAAAACAGTTACCGTTGACATAGCAATTGCTCACTATTTCGCTCTATCGTCGTGTCATTAAGTGTTAGTAAAAAAGTTTTAGAGACTGTTACGTAAAATGCCCCAAATAAACTCAACTCAAACTGAACAAGTAGCAAGATTAGGTGCATTAGTAAACCATAGATGTAGTAAACGTTACGCCGCTCGTGCAGGGGCAGTTCATGAAGCGACTGCTCGTAGAGCGATCCGCAAGTACGAACAAACGGGAAGCACACTGCTCGGAGGGTGGGTTCTGGTTGCCCTCGAAACAAAATGGTTGCCCTCGAACCTAATGCTGATAATGCCCGACCACATACCGCGGCAATAGTGCAAAATTGCTTAGAAGCTACGGGTATCACTATATTACAATGGCCTGCGAGAAGCCCCGATATGAACTCTGTAGAACATTTGTGGGACGAATTAAGGAAAAGGGTACGTTCTAGCGAGAGGCCTCCGGAAAGTCTTGCTGAAATAGCACGTGCATTAGTGGAAGAATAGGATCGTATACCAATGGAAACGATAAGAAAGCTAATTTCTAGTATGCCGCATAGACTAGTAGCTCTCAGAGTTGCTAGGGGTGGCAATACACGGTATTAAGCAGTTAACCTAGTTTATAATTGTGTTTAATAAAAATGTTTTTCTTAAAATTCGTATTCATTGCACTAGAAAAGTTTCAGGATGAGTTCAGAAATTTGTGAATTATGCAAGGTTTCGGCAAAAAAACTGTAATTTGGACAATTGTAGAGATAGATCAGTGACTAAAAAAGCAAAATGCTCGTAAAAGAAGCGCCTCTCATATAGAGTGTAACCATTTTCGATCAATTACTTGATTAACACACAGGGTGAGTTAAAAACTAAGAAAAAAACATGTTCGAGGTTCTCCATTACCATCTAGGAGGCTGTGAAAAAATTTTCACCTTTTTAATTTTTCTTTGAAAGACAATATAATTACCTACCAACCAAAAAAAAGAAATCAAAAATCGGTCTATTCGTTCAGAACTAACAAGGTTTCAAAGTTGCAATAAAAATGAAGTATGTCACTTTTTTTGGAACTGAGTGTATAGGCGATACCCACCTAGCACTCTTATGTGTTTATATAGGATTTTTCGTATTTTTGAGCATACATTATTTGGTTATTGTGAATAATACCAACTTTTCATGACTTATACCAATATTTATTAAAAGTATAAGCATTATAAACATGTTGATGGATTCTTAATAACGTTTCAAATATGTTTTAGAGATTATTTAATTATTTCAGACGAGGCGTTGCCCGCCCTTTTGGCCGCGGAGTCTAGCTTAAAATCGCTAAACAAAAATGACATTACAGAAGTGCGTTCAATGAAGCGTCCCCCTGGCGGAGTAGTGTTCGTAATCGAATCGATATGTATAGTAAAGAACATTAAGCCTATCAAGGTAATAAAAGATTGCCAATGAAGACGTTAATATTAATGGCTAATTATTACAGGTACCGGGTGAAAAGCCAGGTGAAAAAGTACTTGATTACTGGGAACCTGGACGCAATATGCTCTCAGATCCGGGAGCTTTCTTGAACGGGCTGATGAATTTCGATAAAGACTCTATCACGGAAGATATGATTGAAAAGTTGAAGAAATATGTCGATGATCCATCATTCACGCCAGCCAAAATTGCCAAAGTATGAAATGCGGTTTTTCTCCGTTTTGGAAATATCGAAATCTTTCCGAGAGGCAATCTTGTAGGAAATTTAATTTTGAATAACATTAATTTGAAAGTTTCTTTCTAAAAAACGAATGCCCCACGCAGTTTGAATTTTAAATGGGATTTAACATGGGTTTTCCGGTTTTTTAGGTTAAATTTCCATCGGTTCAAGGTGAAACTCGGTGTCCTTAGGTTTTCGATATCGCTGAATTCAAATATCATGTGAAAAACCGGTTTTGATTAATGGCAGCTGTCAAAAAAGCGGTCAATAAAAATGCATTTTTTGATTATTTAAAATTTAAAGGACTTCTTTACATTTTAACACAAATCAAGTAACGTTTCGTCGTAAAAAAATTGTTAACGTGTTTTCTCTATGCGGCCTTAAAAAAGGGGGTTCCCATTTAAAGAACAAGTCACCCCCTCCCCTTGTAAAGGGGTAAGGGGATGGGGGTGGATATTGTGTTCAAATGATTTCCCCCTCGGAACCCTACAACTTTTCCACGAAAAAATCTCAGTAAAAAGTTTGTTTATTCCATCTTTCTATGCCTATCTTTCCCGGACTAATATACATATTTGCTTTTAGATATCCAAAGCCTGCACATCTCTTTGCATGTGGGTGCATGCAATGTACAAATTTTACTTTGTGAACAAATCAGTAGCTCCGAAAAAAGCGACTTTGAAGCAGGCAAAAGACGACCTCGCCAAAACAGAGGCGGCCTTAGCTAAAGCGAAGGCAAAAATGAAAGAAGTAATGGATGGCTTAGAAATACTGAACATCCAGTTGGCATCGAAGATCGCATTCAAGGAAGAAAAGGAGCAGAGCATGGCCGTGTGCGAGGATAGGATGAACAGGGCTGTGAGACTCATCAACGGGCTATCCGGCGAACGAGTAAGGTGGTTGCAAACGATCGCCGACATAGAGGCGAACGTCGTGAACGTGACCGGCGACATACTGATCTGTTCCGGCTGTGTCGCTTATCTGACACCTTTCACGGATCAATATAGACGGAGATTATTCGACAGCTGGTTGAAACAGATTACGTCGCAGGGAATACCATTTT
Source organism: Tetropium fuscum (assembly GCA_964058915.1). Classification (NCBI taxonomy): domain Eukaryota; kingdom Metazoa; phylum Arthropoda; class Insecta; order Coleoptera; family Cerambycidae; genus Tetropium; species Tetropium fuscum. The sequence continues at coordinate 97,302 of CAXKVY010001932.1, read as the reverse complement.
CGACTGTTTGCGATCCGGTTTCCACTCTGGGTGAACCCGTTCAGATCAGGCTATGGCAACTGGATGGTCTACCTAGGGATTATCTGTCCACTGAGAACGCCGTGTTAGTCTCTTGTTCCAGACGATGGCCACTATTTATCGATCCGCAGGGCCAAGCGAATAAATGGGTCAAAAATATGGCAAGTGTCAAGTATTAAACTGATTCTGAGTGTAGAGTTAGGCCAGTCCAGATGTAAGTACATTGGCGCTTGCAAAAGGTACGGTCGTTCTGAATTTTCGATATGTTGTTAGGACCTATAAAACCGCTGTTGAAAAACCAGATTTGCAATTTCCATACTGCAACCATCAAATTCTCCAAACAAAAAACCATGAAAGTTTCGGACTTTTTACAGTTTTTGCTGGATATCTCAGGGAAGGAAGGGTTTGGCCGGTATAGTCACTCTACATACTTTTAAAGTAAACTAGATTTACTACAATTTGATAACCAATATTTGGTCCCCAAGATACAGTTCTTCAAAAATAGGCTATTTTTTCCAAAAAGTGAAATTTTTCGCTGTTCAATGAACAGGGGTCCCTGCGCAAGGGAACAAAATCAACTCTGTACTCCGCCTTCACTCCTCTTTCCAGCCACACGCCGATAGGTGCCAGTACTCACGTCATTTTGGATTGTGACTACCCCTGGCACAAGGTCGTGTGGCAGCGGAAGGGCACACTTAGAGCACTTTTGCTGCGTTATACCACCTACGTCCGTAACCACTGGGAATAACATCTCCATCGTTTTTGACGGCTACCCCGAAGATGCTACCAAAAAAAAAACACCAAAACAGCGGAACGACTCCTTTGAGAAGGAGGGAGTAGTCGTGGTTGTTGCCGAAGAAGATGCGGATCGAGAGATCGTCGTGACAGCGCTTTCAGAAAGAGTAGCCGATCGGGTCGTCATAGTGGGAGAAGACATCGACCTGCTCGTTCTTCTCAATAGTGATGCCCACGAGAGTCTCATTTTCGAGAGTCTCGCACGGTCTCGTCTCGTTTTCGAGACGATACTCGAGCAAGACAAGACGAGACTATTTTTAGTTTCGTCTCAAGTCTCGTGCGATACGTATCGAGTCTCGTGCATTTTTCTGTTCTGAGCGCAGACTTGAGAACCTATAAATCATTACCCAATCCATTACCAACAGATTAGGCATATAAACCACATAGGGAAATTCTAAACCACATAGGGTTCCATGTATTGCCAGATCTAGTAGAATCTAAACTACAACTGGGTACGTACATACTATTTTCGTATTTTTACGCATGGTGTTAAATAACAGACAAATTTGTGACAGAGAAAGCTCTTAAAACTGTTAATTTTTGAAAAAAATTTAAAAGTTTAAGAATATTAGTTAAAATTTGTGTTTCATTTGCAAATAAATATTACTTCGTATAATACATGACGTTATCTTTTACCATCTGTAATTTCCTTTTGCTACACTTACATCATCGCAAGTAGGTAAGTATCCCTGGAACAAGATTATGCACGGTGAGACCTCGATACTTTTGCAAGACTCGTATGAGAAGCGAGAGACGAGACTGGGGGCTGCGAGACGAGACTCGATACGAGACTAGATATCTTATCGGCGAGACAAGACGAGACTTTGTGAAAGCATCGTCTCGTTTGTCTCGTGGGCATCACTACTTCTCAATGGTTTAGGCGCAGGTTTAGACAGACAGACGTCTACCTTCAGAACAACACGAAGGGCGAAGCTTGTTGCTGTCACTTCTCTAGGACCTCCTATAACCACAAGCGATCACCAGTGACGGTACTATTCACCCACGATATTACCTCAGCACTGTTTGGTCAAGGAAAGACCAAAATCACCACACTCCTGAGCAAGAGTGAACCACTTGCTGAGCAAGTGGAGGTCTTCCTTCGGCCAGACTCCACCCCACAAGCCGTGAGAGAAGCAGGCACTCTATATGGGGGGTGATATCGCGAGGGATACTTTGGATTTCCTGAGGTATAAGACGTTTGTCAATTCGACGAGAATAAACTACTAGAGACCCTTTAATGAGAGCCTGGCCAAGGCGTTGCCACTTTCTGATTGGTGCCGCCATTTTAGTTCAGAATTGAGTGAGTCACTCAGATTTTGTACATTTGACATTTGTAAGTTGTTTATATTGGCAAAATTGTGAAATTGCAAAGTAAATCTACAATTCTTCATTGTGAAAAAGGTGAGCTTCGAATATTTGTGCACATGTAGAAATCAGAATATTGAATAGGCAAGTTGTGATTAAAAATTGAGATTGTGTTGATTGTTGTGTTCTTGGCTTTGTGTCTAAAGTGTCTAAAAATTTGTGTCTAAAAATGAACCCAAAACGTTATTTCTAGGAGGTAATAGGACTTAATAACTTAAAATGACGGGATGTTGTGTACCCATGAGTATTAGTTTTCTGTTTTGTGTAAATTACCTATGTCCTTATAGTAGGTACCATGATGTAACTGTTTGATAAATAAAACCATAAAAAGACGTGCGAACGGTTTATTTGAATTTCCCCCCAAAACCCACTTATGGTTATCTGCCGTTTCTGAGAGAACCGCTGGGCCTACAGGTACCAGTCTGATCTCAGATAAAAGCGAATTAAATTTACTACAACTTCATATAATATTTGACGTGGAATGCGTATTTTAGAAGCTATTTCACAAAATAAGTAACCAGTTCGAAAAAATTACACTTTTTGGAAAAAATGGCCTATTTTTGAAGAACTGTATCTTGGGAACCAATGGCAGCATAGAGCTCGTCCTAGTCTCAAATAGTAGCAAATTTAGTCTGCTTTAGAAGTATGTAGAGTGACTATACCGGTCAGACCATTCCTTCCCTGATATTGAAATTTCATGGTTTTTGGCCGCTCGCACAGCACTTTGGAAATTGCGAATCTGGTTTTTTAATATCGGTTTAGGTCCTAACAACATATCGAAAATTCAGAACGACCGGACCTTTTGCAAGCACGACCCCCTTTTCATGTTTAACTTGACTGGCCTGGTAAAGTTCCTGAAAACGGTAGCAACCTTCGATGTGAAATTAACACAGACATGGTTTCCAGGAAAAACCGGAATACTTACTGAACTCTATACTCGACGCGCGTCTCGCCAACCCAGTTGGTATCAGGAGACCATTAACACCAATTGTTCACCAAGACGTTCAGTGTCTTGGTGTTTGTGGAAAACCACGTACCTAAGTGTTCTTAGATTAGAGATATGTTTTAATTAATATCCAATAAGAATATGATTCCGACTAAACCTAGTCGAAATCGCGATCAAAAAATTATTTTTTTATTTCTTTTTGTTTACATTTCCAGAAAATTCGAAAATATTGCAGGATTTTATAAATTATTCGTCTCTTGTAATTTTTGTTTATAGACTGACTATTCGCGAAGGAAAAATTCACAAGTATTAAAAGGAACAATTTTGGAAGCTAAATAAAACAAACCACTGCGTTTTCAGAAATAAGTTTCAATAAACTTCATATTTTTTTACGTAAAATCGAGTGCCGATGGAAAAATAGAGGGTTCCATTAAAGAAAAACCTTGACCTTGAAGTTGAAAAGTTCTTCCACCCAAGGTCGAAAATATCAGTGGCATCGATTGTCCCCATTCAAACTGTAAAACTATTGTCTGAAACTTTTTCACGGAAATGTCATCGTGATTTTTATTCAGATGAATTAAAATGGATTAAAACATCCTGTATAACTTTTTTATTGCGAAATAATTTTGAAAATCGTATTTTTTTCACTTTTCAAGTCCTATTTCAGCGGGGTCCGTCCAAAGTCCAAATAAAAACCTCTGAGACCCCTACTATTAGTGCTGTGGTTTAATGAAACATCGAGCTATGAATATGCTTCTGTGTTGATAGGAAATGTATTTTTTTTTTATAAAATAGTAAAATAGAACAACGTTAAAAATTTTTTAAAGTCTAAAACTGAATGTATATATTAAAGGGGAAACAAATGGGTTTGGCAATATGCAAGCTGGCTGACAGAGACCTTATGAGAACAATTGAATCAGCGATTCGTTTTGGAAAAGCGGTCTTGATAGAGAACGTGGGGACCGATTTGGATCCAGCGTTAGATCCAGTGCTGCTCCGCCAAGTGTACAATCAAAGCGGAACGATGGTTATAAAGCTGGGAGATGTAGTTGTGCCGTACGATAACAACTTTCGCCTCTTCATCACCACTAAACTACCGAATCCCCATTACACCCCAGAGGTTTCCATTAAAGTGTTGTTGGTTAACTTCACACTCGTCCCCAGGTAATAATAACCGCAAATTTTAACGAAAAAAAAAATATTATAATCCTCTTACAGTTCGTACAATATGTATGTGTAGTTGAACGACCGGCAACCCTGACCTACACAATGTTTTTCATTGGCGTAGACATTTTTTTTTCTTAGAGGGGTGAAAGTAGAAGGTTTTTATATGCATATTTTCAACACCACAGCTGATATTGAATGCAAGTTTCCACACCACTCATGAAATATTGCTTTCAGCGCGTTACTATTTTTTAGTGGGTGGTTCGCCAGTAGCCATATTTCTCACAAGAAAAAAAAATAATATGTACAAAACAGCTAAGTAGCCCTGAAAAATAAACTTTAAAACGGAAAAATAAAATAAATATACTTGTAATTGAAATACAGTCATATTTATTGTGTAAGTAGGTACCTACCTACTAATTTTTAATTTTGAGCACTGATGTAAATCATTAATTTGTAATCTAGGATGGTAAGTACCTACATAAAAATAAAGTCAATGGACGATAGGTACCTACTTACAAGGGGTTAAGTAAAGGGGTTACTTCCCACAGGGTTATTTCCCACAAGAAACAAAAATAAATAATGTACAAAACAGCTAAGTAGTCGAGAAAAATAAACTTTAAAATGGAAAAATGAAATAAATATACTTGCGATTGAAATACAATCATATTTATTGTGTAAGTAAGTGGTACCTAATCTACCAAATCGTTAACACTCAACAAAGACAATGATTATTAACAGACAAGCTTTGACAAAGATCAGAGCTTGTTTGTTAATAGGTACCTACATAACTAAACCGAGACTAAATTCAACACATTTTTAAAAATCATTACAAATGCAATACATACCTACCTACCAGCTTCTCATCGCAAAGCGATTTCCAATACACACACTTTTAACAACCAATCAAAATTAGATACTGAACTTGAGGTATTTTACAGTCATTGAAAATTTTCCTTTCTTTTGTGTCTAGCTAGGTACACGGTTATAATTTTATAAACAGTCTATAGAACTTTTAATTTTGCCGACTGATGTAAATTATTAATTTGTGATCTAGGATGGTAGGTACCTACATAAAAATAAAGTCAATGGACAATAGGTACCTACTTATTTAATAAACCAGAGAGCGTTTTCAGTTTTGTAAATCCCAATAAAAAACCTAACTTATCGTTGCATTTAGCATTTATAACCTAGCGGCCTCAAGCACTGGAATATTTTTTGGATAAAATTATTTGAGAATGTCTTAAGTGGAGGATGTAATGGGTACCTACCTACCTCAGTACACGTCAGTACCTACTTCGAGCAGCCCATAAATCAACTTTTTTTTTGTTAAAGTCGGCTCTGCTCTAACACTCACTATCCATTTTTGCCGTCAAATAATATTTTCCTTAAATTTTTTTAACATGCCTATCCTATCTCGTAAATAAAGCGAGGTCTGGTGAAAATCTACGTTTTTCAGGTTTCATACGAAACGAACAAACATGTTTGCTAACCGCCATACTCTTTTATTTCAACTCTCGTAGCGATGTATACCTACATAGGTAGGTATATAAATAATATATTAGCAATTCCCGCGAACACGCCACTGTAAGATATGCGAACCTGGTCCTATTCGATCCGAAAATTTGATCCTGATCCGAGAGATACGATTCCAATAAGTTAAAAAGAGATATACTGCTCGAATATTCGTTATGGGAAAGGTCGTGGATCGGCGTTGCCGCTTTTAACTATAAAAATAGATGTTTACGTAATTGTCATATTTAAAGTAGACGAAAATAAATGTAAAAACGTAACATCTTGGCCTATAATATATTATTGTGTGCACAATTATTATTTAATAACATTCATAAATAATATATACAACTTTAATATAGTATTGTGGAATTTGATATTTAATTTAATACTGAGAAATTTGAGAATTACATGTGGCAACTGCGCGGTATCTTATATGCGGTCAGTTAACTAGATACATATTGAATGAACTTTAGTATGATAATTATCAATGGCTATGTGAAAATTCATATAAAGAGAGTTTGTACTACTGGCCATGTAAAGGTTCAAAACCTTTGAACTTAAAAGAATATAGTCGTAGTACCAAAATATATGATGGCTACGCACTCGCATCCATTAGTGATAGGTTCGGATTCTGTCCAAACCGTCGAAGTATGTAACATTTTTGGTCAAACACCTTCGTAATCCAAACGGCATCACTCGAAACTAATAAAAAAATATTCCCTTCAATTTGGGAACCGGTAAATTTACTAGCTTTCACATTACAGTATTCTTATTTGTCAATAAGAAGCAGTTAAATCTATAAGAGCGAAGTTTGCTATTATTAGAGTTTATTGAATGTAAACCATGTATCCTTAGGTCATAATTATAACGATGGCCTTAACGATTGTTAAGGCCCTAACAGGTATGTATTCCTTCCACTGCACTGAATTACCTGATTTTCAGTGGCTTACAAGACCAACTGTTAGCCCTGGTAGTAATGCAGGAACGTCCAGATCTAGAAGAACAGAGGAGTCAAATTGTTGTGGGGGTTGCTCAAATGAACCACGAGCTAAAAGAAATTCAGGACAGGATTCTTTATAAACTGAGTACTTCTGAGGGTTCGCCTCTAGATGATTTAGATTTCATCGTCACGTTAGAAGCCTCGAAAGTGAAAAGTGATGATATTAAGGTACGTTTAAATTAGATTAGATCTTGATGATTCTGTTGATATTTTGAGACTGGATATCGATACCAACTTATGAGTTAAGCACTTTATATTTTATTTAGCCGTCTTGTTTATAGAATAAAGTCGAAGCAGCAGAAATAACACAAATAGACATTGATAACACCAGAGCCCTGTACATCCCAGTAGCGAATCGAGCCCAAATATTATTCTTCTGCTTAGCAGATTTATCAAACGTCGATCCGATGTACCAGTACTCCCTAGAATGGTTTATATCTATATTCGTGTCGAGCATGATTGACACTGAAAAATCAGGTAATTCTAACTCATAAAATATATGGGTAAAGTATATCCAATCTCAATTGAAACCGCATAAAAGTATAACAAAAGCGGCCTCGACCATATTGCAAAAAAAAATAATTCATCAGGAAAGGATATATTGTTACGTTTCTCGTAACTTTTTGGGCTAGGGTTAGTTTTAATAAAACCACATTCTCTCACTACAACTAACTTATTTATTCATTCATACTTTTACTTTGTCATCTTTGAGGAACACCTATCACTATTTAACAAATTGATATTACTTACATTATTCCTTTCACTAAATCTACCCCCATGGCTTCAGGAGACGTGTCAACTTGTCTATCACAATTCGGCAAACCAACTAACTCTTCCCAGCTTGCTATCTCCCCCCAAAGACCTTCCATTTCCTATTTTCTTGTCACCCGGGGATAAAAGCAAGTCTAGCAGATTCACTATTCAATAAGTTCAACGTTTTCTACTTCCTTTAAAGTTCCATTCGAAATATATTTACTCAGCAAATAAACTGTACTTACTAGCTAATGCCAATAAATGATATAAGATACCTTACTTACATCCTTTATAGCATCCGGAATTTATTCATTATTAATATGGAACTTATTTGACTTTGTAAAATTTTATAATTATTATGCATCAATTTACTATACAGTGTGTTCTCTAATTTGATGGCAAAATATGTTTATTTTTATATTTAGTTATATTTCTAACAATATTTCCCTTTACTCTATTGGAAACAAACTAGAAAACCCTTTGATGTGCCTTTATGAAATTGTGCAGAAAAGTGAAGAAATCGATATAGTACACGGCACTTTGTATGGTTTTCTTTGTCACGCCTCGAAAGTATTTAAAAAAAATATTTATCATGAAAAGTTATATTTCCTTTTATTCTTTTGTTAAAATCTAGAAAACCATTAGATGTGCCTTTATGAAATTTTGCGGAAAGGTAAAGCATCCGATAAAGTACACGGCAGTGTGTATGGCTTTGTCTTTGAAGGAGATGCCAACAGTATGCATGGGTGGCCGCTTTGTTTTGCCAGCATTTTACTTTTATGCGGTTTCAATTGAGATCGTATGCACTTTACTTACAATCCATCTAAACATTTCATAGATGATATTAACGAGAGGGTGATTATTATCAACGACTACTTTACCTTCAGTTTGTATAGCAACGTTTGTAGAAGTTTATTTGAGAGGAACAAATTGCATTTTGCCTTTCTCTTATGCATCAGGATCCTATTGAACAGTGGTCACGTGGACCCGCAGGAATGGCACCACTTCCTAGCCGGTGGATCAGCTTTGAGGGTATGTATAAATAACATAACTAAAACAGCTTTGATGATGTTTTTTGTATACCGTTGGAATGGGACATTGACAGTGATAGTCTGAATTATGAATGGTGACCAGATTCTGCTATGGCGTTACCGATATCTGTAATTTAAGGGGAAATTTGCTTTTTGTCGAATAACCCCATTTACAACTCTTGAAAAAAAAAATGGTTGTAAATAAACTTGTAGATAACTTGTAGAGAATTGTAGATACTTGTAAATAAACTTGTAACAGTTTTTTTTCTATGATTTATAATTTCAAGGGACATTTGACTTTTTTTGAGGGAATTTTTCGGTTATCTCGCATACCTTCCAAGATATCCTCGTTCAAAATTCGCGTTTTTTGCCTTGCATTTAGAAATACTTTTACTTATACGTATTACAGTTGGTAAAAATGTGGAGATGTTTTTCAAAAACTTTTATAATTAGAAGAACTTGTGTTAATTTTCTTCTTCATCATCGTCTTCCTCTTCTTCTTCTTCGTCTTCATCGTGATCGTCATCAAAATTTCCATTCCAATATCATTATTGACTTAAGCTCTGTTGACTTGACGAATTGAATATAGCGAAGATGATCGATATTGTCCTCAGATTATGGAGCATTATATGTAGCCAACAAGAGGCGTACTCATTGCCATATAATGTTTGTACAGGGTAAGTCTCTTAAGATTGACACCCCCCTTATCTCACTTATCCTTTGCCGATTTAACTCATTCAAAAAAGTAGTAGACACGGTTTTTGATGAATTTTTATAATCTGAGAACAAATATTACAAAATCTCGTAAAATATACAGGGTGGAAAATAAAACATGATTTTTTTAAATGGAACACCCCGTATATTTTTAGACCAAAATAATGTCCTTAATTTTCTGAATCCAAGAATGTGTAATTGTTATATAATCACTCCACCTGTTCGTGAGATATTACTAAAAACTTATCACATTACGGGTGTCAATTATAAAATAAGAACATCAAGATACCTCTAGAAACAATGCATATTTGCATTGTTTATTTGTTGACAGATGTCATCCAGTTTTTTGTGAGATAGTAGTTCACTCTCTCAAAATATGTAGTGTTCGTAAAGAAGCAAGTTATTTTGAAAATGGTATATTCATTGGAAGAGCGAAAAGAGTTACTTGTAATTTATATTCAGTGCAACAAGAATAAGTCTCTTGCTCGGAGAGAGTATGTTAGGTTATTTCGAGAAAGGCTACCTCGTTCCAAAAAATAGTTTTAAAAACATTTATGCAAAGTTTAGGAATACCGAATCTCTGAGAGACAAGAAAAAGGAAAGGCGAAGAACAAAAACAGGAGAAGACACAGAACTAAACGCGTTATTATATTTTGCTGAAAATCCATCCAAATCATCCTATGCCGCAGCAATAAAATTGGATATATCACAAAGAAGTGTGATAAAAATATTACATCGCCATAATTTGAAACCATATAGTATTTTGCCCGTTCAATATTTAGACGACAACAACCTACAAGACAGGGTTAACCTTCTGCAGAGACATACTTGATAGAATAGAGGAAGATGATGAGTTTTTAAGTCATGTCTTTTGGACTGACGAAAGCAGTTTTTCTACTGCGGGAATTTTTAACAGGAAAAATGCACATTACTGGGCAGCGGAAAATCCACATATTGTAAAAAAAAATAAAAAAACAAGGATACCAAACTATAAACGTGTGGTGTGGTCCTGTGTTTATAAATGGGCCCTTAAATGCACGTTATGTGGATATTCTACAACATCCAGTTGAAAATTATTTAGATAATATCAATTTAGTGAACAACAGATCTGTTATTTGGCAGCAGGATCGAGCACCACCACACTCTGCAAGGAACGTCACCGAATACCTAAACAGAAAATATCCTATTTGGATAGGAAGGCACGGTGTTATACATTGGCCCGCTAAAAGTCCGGACTTAACACCTATGGATTTTTTTCTCTGGGGTACGATAAAACAAGATATATACGAAACTGGGGTTTTTAATAATATGAATAAGTTAAAAGAATGCATACGTGTAAAAATTGAGGAATTAAACCAAAATGGTGATATATTTGAAAGGGTGAGAAGCAATTTTATAAAGCGATGCCAAATGTGTATTCAGAATGGTGGTGGTTACGTGGAAAATATTTAATTACGTTACGTGTAAATAAATAAAATTGTGTTACTCTATTGTGTTACTGTATTAATATTCACTTTTATTTGTTTTTATTAGGCTTATGTTGTTTATTGTTATTACTCGTTACTGTTATTGTCACCTACATATTATTTATTTATTATCTCATTAAATGGCATTGTTTCCAGAGGTATCTTGATATGTTTTTTCTTTTATAATTGACACCCGTAATGTGATAAGTTTTTAGTAATATCTCACGAACAGGTGGAGTGATTATATAACAATGAGATATTTTTTTATTCAGAAAATTAAGGACATTATTTTGGTATAAAAATATACGGGGTGTTCCATTTAAAAAAATCATGTTTTATTTTCCACCCTGTATATCTTACGAGATTTTTAATATCCGTACTCAGATTATAAAAATTCATCAAAAACCGCGTCCACTCCTTTTTTGAATGAGTTAAATCGGCAAAGGATAAGTGAGATAAGGGGGGTGTCAATCTTAAGAGACTTACCCTGTACATCCTGACTAAAAAAAATAGGTAAGAAAAAAAAAGAAATATCCTTGAAGGTACTAAGAAATACCCTTGATAACCATTAAGTACCTACTTAATCACATTTAACGATTGTTTCTGTATTACTTTTTACAGGACCTACCAAACCCCTCGCCAAGTTGGTTATCAAGCAAAGCATGGAATGAAATTTTAGCACTAGAACATTTGGCAACTTTTAGACCATTTGTTAACAGCTTTACCAAGCATCTGGAAAGTTACAAGAGTATATTTGAGAGTCAAGAACCACATAGGTAATTTTCCACGATATATATACCGGTATATGTATGTTTTTTTAAGACTTTGGTCGGATGTCTCTAAAAAACAAGAATAAAAAAAAAGTTTAAACAAAAGCTGTAGGGAAATCATTTGAACACAATATCTATCCCCAACCTCTCACCCTTTGGCAGGGGGTGACTTTTATTTTTTAAATGGGAACCCCCATTCTTTATGGTCGCATATTGTTTTTTTGTGAAAAAATAAAAATCTTTTGTCTGAACTTTTTCTTACTTTGGCTTGTAGTTTTTTCCAAATTGCAAATTGCAAGAAAAAAAGCGAAGACAAAAGATGTTTATTGTTTCACAAGAAACAATACCGGACTATAAAAAAACAAAAGTCACCCTCTTGTGTTTTAGAGAAATCCGTCCAAAGCATAGTCGTAATTAGGGGGGGGGGGGGGGGTGCGAGGGCTTAGCCCCCCCGATTTATTCAACAGCCCCCCACATAGATTTGGCCTACAAAGTCCGGGCAAAGTTTTAGATCTCATGGCTGGGCGGAAATCCAGACGTATATTTCTTTAATATTTTTGATTTCAGATGTTTTCAGAATTTTTTATTATTTTTATTTTATATGTATGAAAATATATAAAAACACATTTTATCTTATTTTATTTCAATAATAATTCTTTTTTATTCGAAAAAGTATGGGATTCCACAACTTTCCGTGTAAAAGTCGGTATTTTTGTATACATGGATTATTCATTGAAATTCTTGTGCTATGAAAACGCGTGACCTTGAAAATTTTCGCCTGCGGCGCCACTGGGGTCTAACAGGGCAGATCTAATATCCCGGTAGTGATGCTCTGATCCCCCCCCCGAAAATGAGATTCTGGCTACGTCATCGGTCATCATCCCTCATAATAGCCTTCAGCCCACCTAGCCCTCCAAAAATAAAAGTCTAGTTACGTCTATGGTCCAAAGTTTTAAAAAACACCCGGTATATATGGCGCTCTTCTGAGGACGTCATTTAGTAGGTCTAGACTAAATCTCAAGTCATTCGTTTATGTTTCCCATTATATTCTAATAACAATAAAATCAGGTCAACAGACTACAACAAATCATATTATAACCAATGGGATATCGTTCATCGAATGTACTTATCTCAAAACTGTTGGAAATTAAAATAAAATCGTATTCACAGAATGCCGTTGCCGTCAGACCTGTCCCTCAATGAATTCCAGAAAATAGTAATCTTGAAAAGTTTACGTCCGGACAAAGTTACAAATGCCATGCAAGATTTTCTGTCGGTAAAATTGGGACAGCAATTTATCGAACCGCAGTCGTCCGATCTTTCAGCGATGTTCAAAGAATCTGGTCCAACGATACCGCTTATATTCGTCTTATCCACTGGCACAGATCCGGCGGCAGAGTTATATAAATTTGCGGATCGCATGAAATTTTCCAAACGGTTGTTCTCTATTTCCCTTGGACAAGGACAAGGACCTAGGGCCGAGAAGATGATATATAACGGTGTGGAGATTGGTTCGTGGGTGTTCTTCCAGGTAATAAAAACTTAGTCAGTGAAAAGTATATATTATGTCCCCGGTATATGTTCTAATATCCCCTGCACAATATCTGTTAGTCCTGTATTTGATACAAAAAATCTATTGTCATTTAAACGTCCATCATATATTATCACACAATTATAAAAATAATAGTATAGTCTTAGAAGCCTCAAATTGTGATTCTCGTTTTCACTTTGAGATTAAAAGCCAAAACCAATTTTAGATGATTCCCCATCATTAGAACTACCGAAGGCGTCAAAAAAAGGGGATGAAATGTGAATATTATCCTAAGAATGATTTTTGGATATTTGAATCTAAAAAAACAGCTGAATAGTTACACATAAGTTTCTGACTCTTCCAGACAGCTTGTATTCCGTTCATAATGCATAATGCGATGCATAAATAGGCCAAGCTAGATAAATTTCTCCATGACAAAAGTGTGTTTACTCCTTGCAACAATATCGCAAGTTAAAAAATATTGTCACAATCTGTCATTTTACTTGACAGTGGTCCTCAAAATCTTTCTTTTAAATTCTTTCATAGTGGACAAATTAAATAATTATAATATAATAAATATAATACTTTTTTTAAACCCAACTTTAGAGGGCTGTAACTTGGCCACTAAACCACCCTAATTTTTGCTGACAATTAACCTCTTAAAATATATCAAAATAATTTAGAAACACCCTGTATAGTGAGCTAACCCTCTATAGTGAGGAAATACTCGTTATTAGTTAGTTTGTTGTTCAGTTATTTTTTAAGTTTATTGTTTTAATCATTAATAATTACAGTCGTTTTACTAAAATGTCGAATAATTCTTTGTTTGTTATTTCTTTTTGATGTTGTTTGTACTTGTAAGTAACAATTATGTCAGCGTCCGTAATCGAAACGCTTAAGATTTCTTAAACGATGAACTCTTTAGACATTTTCAGCTCCACGGCCTCCTTGTTGAATATCAAACTTAATAACACCGTTTCATCTAAAATGTCGCATCTTCGTTGCTGAAGGGGCTAGAGAGGTGATTCAAAAAAGAGAATATTGAAAAAAGAACGGTAAACACCGTGACCAACCTAAGAATTCGATACAAATAAAATTTCACTCAACAGCGATAATAAAATTTCGTGTCAAAATCATAACGGTTTTTAAAGGCTCTACATATTAAAAAATACATTTTTTATGGAATGCTAATTGCAAAATAGTCATCCGCAAGAATCGCCCTTTCAAAAAAAAAAAATTATCAAAATCGATAGGCTGGTTTAAAAGTTATTGAACATCGAATTTGGGACAAAATCTAGGTGCTGCACTTTTTGTGTCCGTCAGTGTAGTATACAGAATCCTGTTACATATAAATATAATTCAAAATACATAATTCAATTTTTCTTATTTATTTCACTGATACCGGATGCCAATGATTTGATTTCTGACAACTTATGACATTTGATAAGCCGGCTTTACGCAAAAAATATAGAGCTGGCCTCTGATTCTAATACTTGTACGCTTTTTTAATTAATGCAACTGTACTTGCAAATTTTTTCACATATAAAATGGCACTCAAACTTTGAAATGCATTTTGAAGAATGCAATCCAGCCCCTTTATATAGGAAATTGTTTTTTAAGTATCTAGAGGATCTAGTTTTACCCTGTTAAATTTGCAAAAATCTCTTTTTAAACTATACGACCAATTTTGATGAAATTTGATGTGATGGTTTACTACATTTACTACAGATTTGGCCAAATATGAAGTTCCGAAAAATTAGTTTAAAAAGGAATCAGTAAAAAATTGTTTCCTCCATTTTTAGTTGCTTTTATTATATTTGCAATAAAAAAATATATTTTTTGGGTCGCAACTACCTCTATTATGTGTAAAATTTCACTCTAAAACTTTCTTTCCTCTTCTAATTCTTCTTGATTGAGCGTAAAATAAGCATAATTTCAACTTAACAATTTTGCAACAGGTCGCCATATTCAAATTTTTCAATTGGACACAGCGCAATTTGTTAAGTATTCTGATGGCTATGTAATACTCCAATTTCAACGAATTCAGAAAATGTTTCCGATATTTTATCGTATTTTTCATTTTCCGCATATTTTAACTTCGGCACTAAGTATCGCAGCGAAACAAATTTTTCAATTTTTTTAAATACTTAAGCCTTACATACAATGATCGACTGAACAACTTTTGTTCGAAACTTTTTTCTCTAAAGTTAATAATTTTTCCATTATTGAGAGAAACGTGAAAAAAGTGTCGTTTTCAAAATTATTTTGCAACAAAAAACAATGACTCGTATCTCGCTCATTGTAACTTTCTTAATGACTTGCTATATACCTTAAGATCTCTCATTAAACGGGTTCCGTCCAAAGTTCTAATCAAAACCTCTCACTCCCACTCAATTATTTATTTAATATTATTATTTCGATCTGGATTTATTAAGTTCGCTCATGATTTAATTTACTACAATCTTATTAACGACCCAAGAGCAACAGTAGATTTCGTACATTATTTTAGTATAGTCCTCGAAACCTCAAATTGTGATTTTCATTTGCACTTTGAGATTAAAAGCTAAAACCAATTTCCCCATCATTATTTTTGGATATTCGGGTCTAAAAAACAGCTGAATAGTTACACATAAGCACCATTTACCTCAGATCACTAGAAATATTTTTAAAAAATTATTGAATATCCCATAGCACACTTTGTTAAATGGGAGACCTTAAGAGTTCAGTCTGCAAAGCACAAAACAGGTGCAGGAGTAAATTCTTTTGAAATGACAGTAGCGGGAGGTGGAGTTTATTATCCGTTCGGTGTTCTGCTGTTGGTCAACGCCACTACGGTGATTTTACTCAGGGTTGAACTGACCCTCGTGTATAGTAGGTATCTATTAAATTATTTGGAGCGTATTTAGTTATTGTTCGTGATTATTTGCGTTTACTAGTGAAAATAGTGAAACAACCATGGACTATAAAAGAAGAAAAAAGCATAGACTGAGAATTATTGTTCCTAGAAAAATTGGTTTTGCCAAGAAGGTAAATATAATATGAGGTATGAATGTAACTTTCATTACAGCTTGAAAAGAATTACATTTTTATTTACAAATTAGGCAAATTCCTTCTATCAACGACTACTAGGGTTGATTGAAGGATTTTCCTTCAATCAAAGCTACTAATAGTCTATTACTTTATAAATAATCAATCAATTGATTATATCGAATCGAATATGTTGAGAAAAGCCGATACAGTTGAAATAAAAAATATAGTTTTGAGGATTGCCTTTCTAATTTTTTATCCGACACATACCTATACGTTCGTAAATTAATTACGTTTTATTGATAAATTTGACATGCTGTGCCTGAAATATTCTTGAAATAATCTGAAATAATCTTTTTTAATAACGCTACAGTTATATGGCTACGATTTCATGTTTTTCACGGCCGCAGACAGAACTCTTAAGGGCTTTATGCAGACGGTGCGATTGTGATGCGATATTTCGTTTACGGCATATCGCAACGATATCGCGAAACCATCAAAATATATGGCATGTTATGAGCGTTTTTCACATTATGCGGAAGCGACAAAAATAACCGCAAACTAATCGCGGCATTTTATCGCATCGCAGTACAATGCGTCTGTCGGTCAAATACCGTCCGTTATTTTCCCGTGCGGTATTAAACCGACCGCTAAAATAAATGCACATTTGCAGACATGTCGCTGTTGGTTGCGAGATTTGTCAAAGAAAAAAATTCCAAGCTTGCAATTCTTGGCAGTTTGTTTAGAGCTATTTTCTTCATGTACCCAATAACGAACGTCTTGATGTATCGATTAATAACGGCGATTTAACTGATTATTACATGTAAAGGCGACGTTACACGGCGTGGAGAGTGCCACGCCTGTAGTGAAAACTGTCGCGCCACACGCTGTATAATTGTGCTGGCGTGGCGTGGCGTGGCATGCCGTGGCGTGGCGTGCTGGGTCCAGTCGATTGGCGGTAAACTTTGCACACCTCAAAGCCGCGTAGCGCGCGAAGTGGACTGGCGTGCGTATACAGTTAGGGGAGACTTGGTTGAGATGGCATATTCAACCGAGATGGCATACTATGGATATTTCTGAACACAGCCAAAATCTCCTCGCGCATTACAGTGCCATCTGTGGGCATCTTCATCAAATACCGCCTGTGTAAGTGTGAAACCGTCTGCATGCTTAATCGTGGAAGGGTTTAAAGTTATGTGAATTATCGGAATTGAAAACTTTTCGTATACAGGTACAGCGGTAAGTATTTTTCAAAGATACTTGTATGTTAGTTAGATTTGAACCCATATATGCAAGTCGCATGCAATTTGACATTGATTCATGTCAAAAGTGTTAGGTTATATTCACGCGTAGCTAGAAAAGTTGATCGTATTTGTGGGAATAGCGTTTTGGGCGAGACGGCATATGTGTGGTGAGGTCGAGATGACATGTATGCCGTCTCGCCCAACTACTTAGTTGGTAAACAAATCCTGCAATTTTATTTTATTTCATAGAAATGGTTAAGTACGTAAGGAAGAGTCAACGGCAAAGTTGGAGTGAGGCCTCAATGGCTGAAGCTATAACTGCAGTGCAAACCAGGCGAATGGGATGGCATCTCGCTGCAAAAACTTTCCCACCCACTACCTTAAGACGACGCACAGCTCAAAACAAAGGAGCAACGAAAGGTTACATGGGCGGACAGTTGCCCACATTTAATTCCGAATTGGAGGCTCAAATTGTTAGTAGAATGCGTGATTTGGAAATTAGATTTTTTGGATTAACAACCACTGACGTGCGGAAATTAGCCTTTGAACTCGCGGAACAAAATGGCATAAAACATAACTTCTCACGAGAAAAAAAAATGGCAGGTTGGGCCTGGTTACATGGCTTTACCTCTCGAAACCCCTCTATAAGTTTGCGGTCTCCTGAAGCAACGAGTGCAGCCCGAGCTTTTAACAAACCTCAAATAAAAAAATATTTCGCAGCATTAGGTAAAGTTCTTGAAGATAATAATTTTGCCTCAAATCAAATATGGAACATGGATGAGTCGGGTTTGTCGACCGTTCAAAGGAGAACACAGAAAATTTATGCTACGAAAGGCAGGAAGCAGGTGGGCGCCCTCACCAGTGCTGAACGTGGACAACATTTAACAATTGTATGTTGTATGAATGTTTCTGGGGTATTTGTACCACCAACCATGATATTCCCACGAAAAAATATGAAAAATGATCTAATGGACAATGCCCCTCCTGATGCGATTGCGTTTCCTCAAGAATCTGGTTGGATGACGGGAGACGTATGCCTTAAATGGATGAAACATTTTGTAAAACATGTTAAATGTAGTCAAGAAAATAAAGTACTCCTTTTAGTAGACGGCCATAGTAGTCACAAAAACGTTGAAGTTTTGGACTATGCAAAAAGCAATGGAGTTATTTTATTTTGCTTCCCACCACACTGCACCCACAGAGTGCAGCCACTAGACGTCAGCTTTTATGGACCACTAAACACATATTATGATCAAGAAGTACGAAAATGGCTACACCAAAATCCTGGAAGAACTGTAACTCATTTTCAAGTAGCCGGATTATTTAAGGAGGCCTATTTTAAAACTGCAACCATTTCCAATGCAGTAAATGGGTTTAAAAAAACAGGTATTCACCCCTTCAATGATAATGTGTTTGAAGAATGGATGTTTGCACCATCTGACGTCACAGATCTCCAACATGATGTTCAGGCTGATCACGCTGCTGATGCTGATATTGACATTTCATCTGAATCTCAGATTAATGCCCCAAATGAATCTCAATTCGATTATCCGATTGAAGCTGAGGTGAATACTCTAACCGAAACAGTGATTGATCCTTCATTCGAAGCAGATGTTCGTGAGCTAAACGTGGAGGTTGCACAATCTGACGCACCTTCGTTGAATGTAACAGTGGAAGACTTAACACCGCCTCCTAAAATAACAGTTAAAGTTAATCGACGTAGCGGGAAAAAAGGTATAGTGGGAATAATAAATTCATCGCTTGCATTACAAGAAGCAAAAGCCAAAATTAGCCAAAAGCAAGCCACAATCAACCGCAAAGCAGGTGCAGCAATCAAAAGAAGTTTTGCAAAATCTGACGTTCCTAGTTCATCATGTCAACCAAAAAAAATTCAACCAACACGAAAATCTTCTGTGTCTCCCAAAAAGAAGATGTATCTGGATGAGGATGCGGATGATGATGACGGCATCGAGGCCGATCCTTATCAGAACAGCGATGACGATGACGATGTAAGCTGTCTGTACTGCACTGAACTATATTCTTTATCTAAATCTCAAGATATTTGGATAAAGTGTCAGGTGTGTTCGAAATGGTGCCACACTGATTGTGCCGGAGTCAATAGGAAGCAAAAAGTTTTTATTTGCGAATTGTGCCACTAAAACAATGTTAATTATAAGTTTAGTTCATATCACTTTTATATTTTCTTAATACACACGTAAAACAAAAGTGTCTGCATATTATAGGTACCTACTTATCTAATATCCCACCTCACATTATGGGTGAGATGGCATAGTATGCCATCTCACCTTAAGTTATATAGGCGAGATGGCATACCTAATAGAATTAAAAAAAAAAAATTTTCTGGTCTTGTGGCGCACATTTTCAATTATTGCTATTATACAAACAAAATATGTAGTAACTATTGCAACATATAAATTTTTTTCTTTTGTAGTAATCAGTTTTGCCAGAAAAAATGTCGTCAAAAAAAAAAGTATGCCATCTCAACCAAGTCTCCCCTACACGGCGCGGAGTCTTCGCCCGTAAATTTTAAAAATTAGTCAAATTCAGTAGATATTTAGCTAAGCAAGTGACAACATGCCGTGGTCAAACGAAGCAATATCAGAATTTGTATGCCTATACGAGCAAGAACCAATGATTTGGAACCCGAAGCACAATGAGCACAAAGATAGAAATGCTGTACATGATTCCTGGATGCGAATCCAATAAAATTTTAGTATTACTTGCACAATCAGCGAATTAAAGAAGAAGAAAGAATCACTAATGGGCACGTTCCGAAAATTAAACACGAAAGTAAAAGCAACCATGAAGACAGGATCAAGTGCAGATGACGTTTTTAAGCCAGACTGGTTTGCTTACGAGCAAATGGCGAAATTCCTCCAATCAGTATATGTATACTCCAACGGTATATAAAGGGTCCGCCAATAGGGACGCTCGATCTTTGACAGCTCATGGCGGCCATGTTGTTTGTGGTAGAGTTGGCAAACGTAGTTGTTATTATTCAGTGTATCTTCACAAATCACCATGAACCAATTCAGCCGCGAGCAACATGTGCAAATCGTTAAAACTTATTACGAAAATCATTCATCGGTTCGAGCAACGTTCCGCGCGCTCCGCCAATTTTACGGTGCAATTGATCGTCCTCAAATGGGAATGTCAACAAGCAGAATTGCCGTTATTGGGCCGAGAACAATCCACAGGAGGTCCACCAGGTCGCAATGCACCCAGCAAAGGTAACTGTTTGGTGTGGATTTTGGGCCGGAGGCATCATCGGGCCGTATTTCTTCGAGAACGACGATGGTGTGTCCATCACGGTAAACGGCGAACGATACAGATCCATGATAACGAACTTTTTCTGGCATGAAATCGACAATATTGATGTCGAGGATATGTGGTTTCAGCAGGACGGCGCTACGAGCCACACAGCGCTCGCCACAATGGATCTTCTGCACGAGCGCTTCGGAGGAATGGTTATCTCGCGCGGAGGCGACATCAACTGGCCACCGAGATCGTGCGATTTAACCCCACTAGACTATTTCTTGTGGGGTTTTCTTAAATCACAGGTCTACGCAAACCAACCACAAAACACTGATGCCCTCAAAGTCAACATACGCCACGCCATCGATGAAATACAGCCCGATTTGTGCGCCAGAGTCATTGAAAATTGGACTTCTCGTATGCGCGCCACCCAGCGAAGCCGAGGTGGACATTTGACCGATATTATTTTCCATACATAATGCCTTCGAATACTCTTTCAAACAAAAAATAAATTTCATTTATACCTCTCACACAACTTGCTTTATTTCATTTTAAAGATCGAGCGCGCTTATTGGCGGACCCTATACTTCAACGGACATGTTGAAATGAATAAGAAGCCACGAGAAACTTGTGGCGAGAAACTTGTCAGTCTGCAGGTCGTGTAGTCGCGATCGCCAAATTGCGAATTAGTGTGTCACTCCGCACGCCACACTCCAGGCGTGGCACTCCCCACGCCGTGTAACGGCGCCTTAACATGTTTCCTCCTTCGTCTTCGATGTAGCAAAGACAATAGAAAATTGGGCTCTTATTATTCACACTATAACTACACTGCACAACAGAATTAACAACTTACGTGACTGCGCACTGCCTGCAAGATAACCTGATCCGACAACACGGCTGACCAATTTTTTTATTTTTATTCGCTGAAAACCAAATTTTATCGCCCCGTGTGAAAGCTTTCTGCGATATGACGCAACATGCCGCAACCGGTAAATCGCATCGCAAACGCACCGTCTGCAAAAGCCCTAATACTTAAAATGCTCTAGTGAAAAGTGTGTAAATATTTTACGCATGCTCTACATATAACCTGCTGTAACGTGTTTACATGTGTGGTGCAATTAAAAAATACCCTTGAATAACATTGTAGAACAGAGTTTCCCGAGTCTGCAGGACATTTCACTTTTTGATTTGGATAATTTTCTATTTTTTTACGAATTTTTATTCGAGCGCGCGCATGTGTTGACGAAGGTCGAATATCGCTTGCGATATCTAGATCGGGAGTTCATTGTCGTCGAATATCGCATATTTCTCTCTTGAGCGTAGATTATATCTGTTCTTGCGGTAGTTTCTGATGGTGGGAAACTGTTTTTTATATGCGGACAGTGCCGTTTTCATCGTCTGTACGTCTGTCAGTTTAACGTCTTTTAACGGTTTTGTTGGGCCATTGTTGTTGCCAGTTTCTGACTATTCGAGTTAACCAATATTATTTAAAGATTGCTCGGTAAGAATTAAACAGATACACGAGGGAGAAACATACGATATTCGATCACAATGACCTACAGTTCTGGCTACCGCAGGCGATATTCGACCTTAGTCAACCCCGTGCACGCGCTCGAATAAAAATTCTTAAAAAAGTTGCAAATCATCCAAATGAAAAAGTGAAATATCCTACAGACTCCGGAAACTCTACTTTACAATGTTATTCAATGGTATTTTTTAATTGGATCACATATGAAAACGTTACAGCGGGTTAGATATAGAGCATACCTAAAATATTTAGACACTTTTCTCTAGAGCGTTTTAAGTATTAGGGCCTCCCATTTAACAACGTGTGTTATGGAATATTCAATAAGTTCTTTATATATTTCCAGTGATCTGAGGTAAATTGTACTTATGTATAATTATTCAGCTGTTTTTTTAGATCCAAATATCCAAAAATCAAGACTTTGGCAAAGTAAAAGACCTTGATACCCTCGTGAACTAGACTATAAGTACTATAAACAGTTAAAATACACTTAAGTCCTTATTTCCTCCAATACGCGGCAACAATAAAGTGCAAACTGCCAGGTGGAATGCACGCACACTTGTTAAAACAAGGTCAACTATGCCACATCTGGCAGGCCAGTCACACCGTAGCGTAACCAGGGACTAAGGGACGCGCCAGGGCCGAATGTTATTACAGTACAATCGTTGCCATAATATGATTTATTTATCTTAGAATTGTCATCTGGCACCGAGTTGGATGCCCCGCTTGGAACGGATAATAGAAAGCATATCTCCGGATACAGTTCATAGAGATTTTAGAATATGGTTAACTTCCACCCCCTCCCCCCACTTCCCAGTGTCGATTTTACAAAACGGCAGCAAGATGACCATAGAGCCCCCGTCCGGAGTGAAGGCTAACATGATGCGGGCTTATAGGAATCAAGTGTCCGAATTGACAGATTTCATCCAGTCCGAACATCCCAAGGCAGCTAACTTCAAACTATTGGTATTCTCCCTGTGCCTTTTCCATGGGGCATTACTGGAGAGAAGAAAGTTCGGGCCCTTAGGCTTCAATATACCGTACGAATTTACGGATGGCGACCTTAAAATATGTATTTCGCAGCTGCATATGTTTCTATTGGAGTACGTAGACATACCGTTTAAAGTACTGACGTACACCGCGGGTCATATCAATTATGGCGGCAGGGTAACCGATGACTGGGATAGAAGGTGCTTAATGAACGTCTTAGCAGATTATTATAAACTGGATGTTCTAAGCGAGGAGTACGTTTTTGATAAGCATGGGTTTTATCATCAGGTAAGCAATAATAACCTAAATCTACAATCGCCTCAATAGTAGGCTTTTGCGCTTTCAATTCTCAACGCAAAGTACGCCATTTCCTGTAATCCAGTGCCGCTTTAAAGCGGCAATAGTGTCAATTCCCGCTCGCTTCTTTATTATACATTCCTTAGCAGGCACTTGTCAGTCAAAAATGACACTTGAGAAATGTAGCTAACAAAAAAAACTTATAAAAATCCGTTCATATATAAACATATGTCAAATACATACAAGAACACATTGTATTAAGCGACTGTAGAAAAAATGTTGTATGTATTACGAGCACAAACTGCCATTGCCGCTTTTGAAAGAATACCGCGAGACGCGAAGCGGCAATGCAGTACTTTGCGCTCTTAACACACAAATAACTATTTCCGTAATATTAAGCTATTGTTACGATAACTTTTGTTTTTTTCTAACAAAATCACAGTAAATTAATATGCACCACAAGAGAGCAATATGGCCGCCTGGCCCACCACAACAGCAATACTCCCTCCTCGCCAGTCGCCCAGATTGCCCGCCCGTGGCGCTGCCTATATCTAAGATTAATCCTCGCCGGTAAGGTAAATCGCCACACTTCTGCCCTTCGATAGAGTTCGGTAATTGAGTAGTAATCCCGCCTGATCACAGATGTCGCCCGCCACACCATTCTTGAATTTATGCTGGTAACACTGGGTATTTATCATAAAATCAAATAGAATTTTCGCGTTTGTGTGAGGTAGAAATATTTCACGTGCAGTTTATTTTTATAATTAGGTACAGTGCCGTTCAATTGAAAGTAATCGACTATTATGAGAAATTTTGGAAATTTTCCCATTGTGAAGCAGGCTTTTGTAAACAGATCACATTCAAAATTATTTTAGGTTGAAGTATCTGTCAGTTATAGGGTGACAGCATTTTATATACAGTATTTATTAAGGAAAATCTATATGGTAAGGACGTCTCTGGTAAAAAAAAATCCATTAAATTAACAAACTAACTGAGAACTTAAGAAAATTACTATGAATTAATATTTGGTCCAAGCACCATTCGCGTTTATAACTTTTTGAAGCCTATTTCTCATAGAAAATATTAGTGTGCTGGGGTAATCCTCGCCAATATTTTCCCAGGCATTTTCAATCGCCAACCACAGTTCTTCTACGTTCGCTGGTCGGAAATTTCTGCTATACATGTCTTTTTCCATTTGTGCCCATACTTTTTGTATCGGATTTAAATCCGGCGACTTAGAGGGCCAAGGCAGAGTGTTAATATGGTTTGTATTCAGCCATTCAGTGACAACTCGTGATTTGTGAATAGAGGAATTATCCTGAAATATAAATTTAATTGAAATATGGAAAAAGGAAAGAGGAAATAAAAATATTTTCCTGCTGGAAAGTGAAGTTCTCGGGATATAAAATGGGAACGGAAGGTAACATAACATATTCCAAAATGCGAGCGTAGCTTTGACCAGTAAGACGCTCTCTGATTCTCCAAGTAACATCTGCTCCTTGGCAACATATCCATGCCCACACGTTGATAGAGAAGCGACCACTACGAGCTGTAGGATTTATCCACAGAGCAGGATTGATGAACTTTTTCGTCTGAAAAAATTGTGTTGTCCCAAAAGTCCTGTGGGACACCGACAAATTGGTTGGCAAAGTTTAACCTGTGCTCCTTATGCCGTGGCAACAGAGCAACTTTATTTGCAGCCGAAAAATTCTTCAGCTCAGATGCTCTGATACGTCGTCTTGCGGTTTCCACCGAAGCAGGAAAATTTGTTAAGAAGCAGGCAGCCACTGCTGTTTCAAAAGGATTCTGTCGGAGGTGGTCAAGGACGAGTTCGTCTTCCTCCATAGTACTGAATTTCTGACGGCCCCCTCTATGGACGTACTCAACAGTTCCTTCTGCATTCCATATTTGCTTAATTTTATAAATGCAACCTTTACTCACATTCAAAGTATCTGCAACTGCTTGCATTGACCATCCGTTCTGCAGTAACATCACACCTCTCATTTTTTGTTAATGACCGATAGTTTTAACAAAGGTTTAATACACATTATACACGTCTACAAATTTATTTTAGAGTAAAACTGAAAGATTTCCTTTTTAAAAAACGATTTTTAAGTCCAACTCGGCCAATAGACCGTTCTGCTGGATTTCCATTGATGTCCAACTTCACCCCTTTCTGGCGGGTGAAGGTGGGTAAAGCATATCCTTCTCTAGAACCACTTGGTAATCTAATATTTATATTATTTATACCAAATGTATGTAACTATTTGCTTGATATTTCTGCAGTACCTACGTGTAAAAAATAATACAAAAAAGATCCAGATCCAGAAATAGAGTAAAATAATCGAACCTCGTTGAACATCACCCCCCGTTGACGGTACCTAACATCATCATAATTATTTTAGATACCAACAACAGAAACCACGTTTGCCGACTACCTAGAATATATTAAGACTTTCCCAATAAACGACGATCCGGAAATGTTTGGCCTGCATCCGAATGCAGACATAACCTTCGCTCAATCCCAAACGTACACTTGCTTGGCCACATTACTTAAGTTGCAACCTAAGCAAGTAGGTAGTTCCGCGAGCAGCCAAGAGGAGGTTACTGCTTCAGCAGCCAGGACGATACTGTCCCAGTTGCCCGATTTATTTGACCTGGAAGGTATATCGAAAAAGTAAGCAATTAATCTAGCGTCTATACCCTGGTTCCGAAATAGTGTGGAGTGATTCATCACCAGCATATGGACGGCTCAGGGAGATGAGGGGCGAGGGGAACGAAATTCCATAGGCGTATCATTTTAGAGGGGGCAGAATTAAAAAAAATAAAATAAAATATCCAAGTTATTAATATTGTTTTTAAGTATACTTGTGATGGTTTTTTTTATTATCTTAAGAAAGATACTGTTATTAGATGGTTCTAAAAATGTGTGATATGTATACTCTATACGTTTCCTTTATCAAGTACAAGTACCAAATATTTTCCTCGCCATAAAACTTTCGCTTTTCTCAATAAGAAGACTTTTCCGACTTCGTTTTATATGACGAAAATTCATCTCATCCATAGTTCTCAAAAGAATTTTCCGAGATAACTTTCACAGATAAGATTGATCGTCAGAAATGGCAAGTGAAATTATCTTCAGTATCGGAATCTCGTTTTTAAAAAAGAAACCATGGATAATCCGGCGAATTGCGTATTTGTCATCTTCGTCGACGTCAATTTTCTTTCTGCCACGAGTTTCTGTTGTTTTCTTTTTTGCAATGGGTTCCTCATCCGTAATTGCACGAAACACACTATTCACACAGACTTTTGTCTTTGCCTCTGACCAATGAAATTTAATTTAATGTAGAACCGCCTAAAACTCACTAATGAGAGCGGTAGACCCGGTTACTAATGGGTTCTGCCCACCATTTCTATAGAGTGTACACAAATTTGCACACTAAGAGATTCTGTGATCCATTGCAAATAGGCAGACCGTTCAAATGTGATGGTGGTGTGATATTATGTATGAATCACTCCACACATTTCGGAACCAGGGTATAGTCAAACCGAATTTTGACCTGAATATTATTATTCGTTAACTTACACCGTTGATTGCTTACACCTATTTGTGATTTTTAGATATCCAGTGAAGTACGAAGAGTCCTTAAATACTGTGATTATACAGGAAGCAATCAGATATAATCGATTGCTAACAGTAATAAAGTCATCCCTAAATGAACTGTTAAAAGCATTAAAGGGTTTGGTTGTAATGTCAGAGGGTTTAGAGAAAATGACGCTTAGCCTCTTCAGTAACATGGTTCCAATAATGTGGGCCAGTAAGGCATATCCTTCTCTAAAACCACTTGGTAATCTAATATTTATATTGTTTATACCAAATGTAACTATTTGCTTGATATTTCTGCAGTACGTGTAGTAAATAATACAAAAAAACTATTAATTAGAAACTAACTATTAAAATAAATATTTTCATTATTAAAATTATACACAATGGACATTTTCACTGATTTTTTTATTGCTTTATATCAATGTTATATAAAAAAATATGAGCGGATTTTTTTTGTGCACGATTGCTATCGAAAAAAAAATTCAAAATTTAAGCGTTCCGACAAATAAATAAATAAATACAAAAAAATCCAGGCTGTGTGACTCAAGGTCAGTTCAAATTGCTATAATAAATATTCATTTTTGTATTAAACACATATTTACATTCGAAACAAAATTGCATGAGGTGAATATCTGTTAGTTCAGTCATTGGGGATTAAAAAAGGGGCTTACATGGAAAAAAAGTCGAGAAGTCTTGAAACTTTGTAGGATTGAAGATTTGGGTGTCCAGCACTAAAATTCACAAAATGCACAATTCGAGACGTGTCGCTGGCGCCGCCATCTTGCCAGGATGGCGCCCAAAAATGCTTCCTTGCCAATATCTCGGAAACTGTGCGATTTTCGAAGAAATACGTAGAGAGGAAAATTAAAGATAAAATTACCTACAAAAAAGATTCTCGCAATATTTTCAGCTTATGATGAACCGGACCGACATACACACACGCATTTCTAGCCTGTGTGGTGCTACCAATGATAGACCTGGAGTACCTGAGGGGTTAATGAAAACACGCCGCGCCGCCAGACCGGCGGTTCGCTATTAGCATTCTTCTTTAAAGCGCCCGTCGAAGCATATCGTTTGCCGTGTCGCTTGTTACGGTTGTATTGATTTTCGTGTATTGAAACGACTTTGGATTGTGATTAATAAATTTACAGGGATTTTGTGCCTAAACGGTTGACTTTAGCGAAAATTTTCATAGAACATTTTATTCTCTTTAATTTTGCTTTCTTCGTATTTTTTCGAAAAACGCATAGTTTTCGAGATATTTGCAAAATACCAAAACACTCGGAGTAGTTTCCACAAAGTTTCCGGAGTTTCAGTAGTTTTAATCGTCTCCGGATGATGCCAACTTGGTTGGCGAAACGCGCGTCGAGCGAAGTGAAAGTGTTTTGGTGTTTGTGGAAACTACTGCGAGTGTTATAGTTACATCAAAGGTTCCAGCCCTATCCAGTTGCAAAATACCGATTATGGCCGCCATCTTGCCAAGATGGCGGCAAGTCTCGAATTGTGAATTTTATGGATTTTAGTTAGGGACCCCGAAACCTGCAAAGTTTCAAAACTTCCGGACTTTTTTCCAGGTAAAAATCCCCAATGACTGAACTATATCAGATAGCTTTCAAATAAACGTATTATTTGTTTTGAGATTTAGGAACCTAGTGAAAATGCCCATTCCTTATTTAATTAGGCAGGTACTGTCGTACTGAGCAAATATTGAAATTCCAGCGTGTAGGAATCGAACGTGGAATATTTTTCCCAGCTATTTGGTTTAAGACAGCTATTCGTTGAGGTGAATGACTAAAAAATCCGGGTATATCATGTAAATCTCCAAAAAATACGCGTACTTGGTAATTAATAGAACATGCTCGTGACATTAGATTCAATAATTGATGCGCGCTAAAATGTCTTTAACACTAATCACCTCGTATGCACGCGCCAACAGCCACCCACGATGCCAATTACCGAATATCTGTAGGATCTGTAGTGTTACTAGTGTACTGCAGCTCGGAGAGATGTTCCCGAGGCCGTTAATAAACGGTGCACCCGAAGCGTATCGGCTAAGTTCGCCGTTTGCCTAGTACGCATTTTAGAACTGCCAGTGCTTCGTCGGTCTTCGGTTGTTATTCGACGCAATCTATCTATCGTGCTTGTTCCTTATGAGGGAGGGAAAAGCGGAGGGGGCGAGCATGCCGGCAGGTTGACTACCATAGCTATCAGGAGCAGCGTTGCGAGCACTATTACGTTTGTAATAGATCTATTACTATTGAAGGCATGCTATTACACTATTACGCCGCAAGGATAATCTATTACTTTTTTCGATATGACGTTTTTTACCGACAAATGATACCAATAATTACAGGTTGGCGTTAAATATGAAATCGTTCAATAGTCATGACTGTGAGTTCTGTGAACAAATCGCAGAGTTACTTATTACTTCAAACGAATCTGATGCTATCTCACTCAGACCCACTGTATACATATGACGCAGCGCACATTCTCTGGATCTTGGCAAACCATTGCATCATGGTAGGGATGTCGCGAATAAATCCTTATTATTTTAATAACGATTTTCGACGGCAGATGAAGCCACTGAAATGTTTTAATATCATCAGTTTTTACTGTCTGCTATTTGCTAGAGAGTACACATATATTATTCTCGATTTATATCAAATGCATGAAGATTTTTTTAGTCAAACAAATTTATTACGAGAACTTGAAATCTATTACGAATTAGCAGCGCCACCTAGTACGAAAAAAAGAGACCTGCTCGCAACACTGATCAGGATTCAGGAGAATATAAGCCGCAGAAGGCATAACTTACTGGTGTAAAACTTACTGCCGCACTGTAAGGCTCCAACAAACTACAAATCTGATTATATTTAAATGTACATGTTGTAAATAAATTTATTTTGAATTTGATTGTTTGTAGTAGAAAAGCAATACGTAGACAAATGGTTTGGTAGTTCTGCAGCTCAGCAGCACATAAGGAGAAGCCGCCACTGTTAACTACGTACGGTACGATTGCGGCCGAAAACAATCGAATTCTTATCTAGTGGTATTACAAAAAAGCGTCTGTAGCAAATAGGGATTTTTACATGTTATGTTAATTAAATTATTTTGTCAACAAATCAGTAGTGAGGTAATATCTAATTTTTTAATAAAAAACTAAGAAAGCACAGTAAATTTACACTAAAACAATTCAGCAAAATTTATTTTATTATAAAAAGAAAAACGTTATATCATCGGCAAACTTGGACCAGGCGTCCATCGGGCGACAGCGAAAATAAATGTCTAAGCAAAGATATAGTAGGGTAGCAAAATGTTTATCAAAAGTTTCAAATTTATTTATATTTTTAAAACTACTTTAGATATTTAAATGCAATTTGGAACCCTTGAATAGGTAATCTAGATACATATTTTTACGCAAAAACTATTATTTTTCTTCCACCAGTGGCGTGCGTACGGACAGATCTTCGGGAAATTTTAATGACAAAAATGGTACGCCGATGTTTTTTTAGAAACAAAAACAGAAAAAGGCTCCTTATTTTTTTTCGTTTGACACACCGTTTGCCAGTAAAAAATTAAAATTCTTTAAGCAACTGGAATTCAAACAAATTTTAATCTGTCGTAGTAGGCAATGAAACAAAAAAACACTACTACTGACACTACTGTCAGTGATTTTGCATTTTATAATGACAGTTAATGACAGACGGTCCACCACCGGACCTATTGCGCGAGGGAATCCCCCTGACGACTGGAGTATAAAGAGTAGTTTGACATCTGATACAATGTCAATGTCAACTGATATCATGATTTTAGCAAAATGGGTTTTAGACTTTGTCCTATTTTTTTGCTCGTGACAGAACATGTAAACAAAATTATATTAGAGTTGCCACAATAATAAGAAACCACCCCTATTGCGCAAAACACCGAAGGGGTTGGACAGTGCCTTTTTGGTTGGAGACTCAGGTGACAGTTCTCGAAGAACCTTTATTGAACCTTTTAACCTTTATTGAACCATATTAATAAATAAATATGGTCATTTTTTTCGTATAATGGGCGATGGAGCGTCAAATATGAGAGTTATAAAAAAGTTTTATAAAGCAAAACTGTAGAGAATACTATTAAGTATAAGTTAGAGATGAAAAAGTATTCAAAAGTTATCTGCATTTATTTCTTTGCACCCCCTAGGAGACCGTCTAATTTTACCGTAGTACTAAGTGATATTATTCTTTGATTATTTTTGTTTAAATTTATTATTTTACATTAATTTAGTCCTACCTACATATTTTATGTTATTTTTTTTAGCTGCATGGGTTGTCGATTTGAAAGCAAGAGTGCAATTCTTAAATAAATGGGTCGACGAAGGAATTCCACCTGTATTTTGGATATCTGGATTTTATTTTCCACAAGCTTTCCTAACAGGAACCCTGCAGAATTTTGCACGAAGATATGTAATGTCTATTGATACAATCAATTTCTGTTTTAAGGTAGGCATCTATCCCTCGGATAATACTTCAGATATCAATCGGATAATCGGATAAAAAGATACATTTATAATGCACTTCAATAAACTCTAATCTATATGACCACATTGTGTATACGCATATAAATAAACTCAAACCACCTCCCTATAAAACATGAAGTTCCTCAGGGATCTGTGTTGGGTCCGACACTTTTCTTAATCTATGCAAATGACCTATCAAGTATTGCCTTGAATGCAAACTTTGTTTCATTTGCTGAAGATACAACTAACAAAATCATCTATATGTATATTTATGACGCGGTACCTTACACAACTCTCACAAAAAATATTACCGCATACCACGGTTTAGTTCATTCGGTTATTTGTTACGCCATCTTGATTTGGGACGTTCATTTGCTAGCAGAGCAGTTTTTAGTAGTCGAAGAAAAGCAATCAGGATAATTTCTGGCCTTAAGTACCGGGCAAGTCTCTTAAGATTGACACCCCCCTTATCTCACTTATCCTTTGCCGATTTAATTCAAAAAAGTAGTGGACGCGGTTCACTACCCAACTGGTACCGCGATACTAGCGCCTTACCGTGTCTGGCCGCTCAACTATCGGCGTTTGGCGGCTAGTTTAAAATTATAAGTATAAATTAAGGGTGTTATACATGCTTGATCAAATTTCAAATAAGAATTTTTCCCCATATATAATTTTTTCTACTTCTTCCTCTATCCTGTTGTAAATAATGACCTTTGAAAATATTTTTATAGATAGTAATAGATTATAGATTGTTTTTAACTTTAGAGCAAGGACATTGTGGTATGATACTCATTACTAATGGTAAATGAAAATAAGAGAATATGTATATAATTGTTTTTTAAGGCATCGAAGCAAAAAAAATAAATTGCAAAAACTAAACTAAAAATAAACTAAACGTTTTACATATTTAGGTATTGCCTACTCCTCCGGCCAAGAGACCGAAAGATGGATGCTGCATTTACGGTCTCTTCGTAGAAGGGGCGCGTTGGAACTATAGTAGAGCAATATTAGATGAATCTAACCCAAAAGAACTATACACAGGTTTGTAGAAAAAATGCAATAAGTAATATTAACAATAAAGTTCTGTTTCCTCTATTAGACATGCCCGTTGTGTGGCTGATACCGGAAGAAAACCATAAAAGGCCGCCAAATGTATACGAATGTCCCGTTTATAAAACACTAACCAGAGCCGGCACCCTATCGACTACGGGACACTCCACGAACTACGTTTTAGCCATAGAGGTTCCCACTCAAAAATCTGAGCCTCATTGGATCAAACGTGCCGTTGCATTGATCTGCGCCCTTGATTATTGAATTTAATGACATAGTTACCTATTAGTGAAATTATTTACGCAAATATAATGAGAATATAATTATTTTAATTATTATAATTATTAATGAGAATATTTTTGAATATAAAAATTTTCAAAAAAACATGATTTTGTGTCTTTTGCAGATCCTGCCACTGGAACAACGTGACCGATATATTCAGATTCTTATAAAACTATCCTTCCATGCAATTTTGTGCCGAGGAAGATATATCGGACAGTTTCGTCCTTACCTCCATCGAAGTAAACACCTTGCATTTGCATGTCACTTTCGCGCGAAGGTCGCGCAAGCATACTATGTTGCCAACGTTCGCATTGGACTGTTAGTAACATAAATGGGATTGTTATTGATTGCTAGAGATGAAAAAAATTGTATATTTCCTAAATTTCAATTCTATTGTGGCACCTGAAGATGGTTTACAAAAGAATCGAAATTTTGGGATATAAACTCGCATACAGTCCATTCAATATGTATGTATAGTTAACTGACCCCATATAAGATACCGCGCAGTTGCCACATGTAATTCTCAATTTTCTCAGTATTTCAGGGCAAAATTTTAGGGTGACGGAATTTTGTGCCGGGGAGTGTGTATATATATATATATATATATATATATATATATATATATATATATATATATATATATATATATATATATACACTCCCCGGCACAAAATTCCGTCACCCTAAAATTTTGCCCAATTTTGATGTTTTATAACTTTTTTATTTTTCATCTGATTTTCATAAATTTTTTACCAGTCTGTAGATCAGAGTTCATTGTGTGTCTTTTTAATTATTGTAATAAGTCATATTTTCGTCCAGGCAATATTATACAGGGGTAAATCAAAGTGTTGTTTTTTGTCGTAAACTCAAAACACCCTGTGGAAAAATTGAGGCGAATAATTTTGTTTACAAACTGTTTGCTGCCATCTTAGACGTATTGTAAACATTTTGTTTTTTGATTCATCCCATTATCTCATTTCTTCTGCGAGCAGCAAAATTTTAAATGAAACGCTGATTTCAAGCTTATTTTTATTAACAAAAACATCCACTAGGTATATCACAAAATTAATTAACAAAGACAAATTTTAATAACGTGTATGTCCTCCTCTCGCAGCAATGACAGCTTGCATTCTTCGTGGCATCGAATTAATAAGATTAATTATTCTGTCTTGAGGAAGAGCCTGATATTCTTCTGTCAGCGCCAGCCGTAAGTCTTGCAAGGTTAGTGGTTGCACAGGACGGCGACGGAGTGCTCTTTTAAGAACACCCCAAAGATGTTCGATTGGGTTGAGATCCGGGCTACATGCGGGCCAGTCCAATCTTGGAAGTCCAACCTCATCCAGATATTCGCTCACTACCCGTGCAACGTGAGGTCTAGCATTATCATGCATTAATGTAAATTGGTTCCCAATGAAAGGAGCAAATGGAACAACAATTTCTTGGAGGATTTCCTCAATGTAACGGTGGGCGGTTAGTGCTCCATTTTCAACAAATACAAGGTCAGTACGTGCATCGGTAGAAATACCCGCCCAAACCATGACTGAACCACCGTAATATTGCAGTCGCTCAGATATGGTGCAGTCTGCATATCTTTCATTTCTACGTCTGTATACCCGTTCACGACCATCCGGCGACCTTAAACAAACCCTGGATTCATCTGTGAATAGTACGTTTCCCCACTGTTCTACAGTCCAGTCAGCATGCGCTCTTGCAAATCTCAGTCGATGTTGTCGATGCCGAGGAAGCAATTTTGGACATACTGCTGGCCTTCGTGAATGCAATCCTGCTTCTAACAATCTTCTACGTATCGTTCTTTCACTTACACTTACTCGACGTACCATTTGCAAGTCATTTTTTAGATACACAGCAGTAGCTATTCGATCTCTTAAAGAACTCATAATGACAAAGTGATCATCAGCTTGAGTGGTCATTCTCCTTCTGCCAGAGCCTTGCCGCCTAATAAAGTTTCCCGTCTGTAGATACCTATTCCAAACATCACAAACTGTAGACCGCGCAATTCCCAGAGTACGGGAGACATAACTCTTATTGCGGCCATCCTCTATTAAGGCAACAATTCTACCTACGTCTGCTGTAGTTACCATGATGACAACACACTAAATTAACTGTACTGTCAAATATTCTGTCACAATAACCGCGTATTTAGCCAACGTCGATGTTTTTTAATTAAAAATGATAAAATTAACAGCGTTTCATTTAAAATTTTGCTGCTCGCAGAAGAAATGAGATAATGGGATGAATCAAAAAACAAAATGTTTACAATACGTCTAAGATGGCAGCAAACAGTTTGTAAACAAAATTATTCGCCTCAATTTTTCCACAGGGTGTTTTGAGTTTACGACAAAAAACAACACTTTGATTTACCCCTGTATAATATTACCTGGACGAAAAATATGACTTATTACAATAATTAAAAAGACACACAATGAACTGATCTACAGACTGGTAAAAAATTTATGAAAATCAGATGAAAAATAAAAAAGTTATAAAACATCAAAATTGGGCAAAATTTTAGGGTGACGGAATTTTGTGCCGGGGAGTGTGTATATATATATATATATATATATATATATATATATATATATATATATATATATATATATATATATATATATATATATATATATATATATATATATATATATATATATATATATATATATATATATATATATATATATATACACGCGAATATCTTAACCAACGCACTACACTATCGCGAATGACCGTTACAATTTACGTGCGTATAACCCATGGATCCTATGTAAGAGAGGAGACATTTGCTACTCCATTCACTAAACACAGACGGCGCGTCATTTCGATGTATACCTACATAGGTAGGTATATAAATAATATATTAGCAATTCCCGCGAACACGCCACTGTAGGATATGCGAACCTGATCCTATTAGATCCGAGAATCCGATCCCGATCCGAGAGATACGATTCCAATAAGTTAAAAAGAGATATACCGCTTGAATATTCGTTATTGGAGAGGTCGTGGATCGGCGTTGCCGCTTTTAACTATAAAAATAAATGTTTACGTGATTGTCATATTTAAAGTAGACGTACGTAAGTATTTAGTAGAAGAATTACATGGGGCAACTGTGCGGTATCTTATATGGGGTCAGTTAACTATAAGTACATATTGAATGAAGTATATGTAGGTATACATCGCTACGAGAGTTGAAATAAAAGAGTATGGCGGTTAGCAAACATATTTGTTCGTTTCGTATGAAACCTGAAAAACGTAGATTTCCACCAGACCTCGCTTTATTTACGGTTATAAACGCTAAATGCAACGATATAAGTTAGGTTTTTTATTAGGATTTACAAAACTGAAAACGCTCTCTGGTTTATTACATAAGTAGGTACAAAATTAAAAGTTATATAGACTGTTTATAAAATTACAACCTATCCTACCTAGCCACAAAAATGAAAATTTTCAATGACTGTAAAATACCTCAAGGTCAGTTTCTAATTTTGATTGGCTGTAAAAAGTGTGTGTATTGGAAATCGCTTTGCGATGAGAAGCTGGTAGGTAGGTATGTATTGCATTTGTAATGATTTTTAAAAATGTGTTGAATTTAGTCTCGATTTAGTTATGTAGGTACCTATTAACAAACAAGCTCTGATCTTTGTCAAAGCTTGTCTGTTAATAATCTTTGTCTTTGATGAGTGTTAACGATTTGGTAGATTAGGTAGGTACCTACTTACACAATAAATATGATTTATTTCAATCGCAAGTATATTTATTTTATTTTTCCGTTTTAAAGTTTATTTTTCTCGACTACTTAGCTGTTTTGTACATATTTATTTTTGTTACTTGTGGGAAATATATGGCTACTGGCGAACCACCCACTAAAAAATGGTAACGCGCTGAAAGCAATACTTCATGAGTGGCGTGGAAACTTGCGTTCAATATCAGAGTGTTGAAAATATCCATATAAAAAACATCTACTTTCACCCCCCTAAGAAAAAAAAATGTCTACGCCAATGAAAAACAATGTGTAGGTCAGGGTTGTCGGTCGTTCAACTATACATACATATTGTACGAACTGTAATAATAGATAATCTCTGGGAACTAGCCGTAAAGTGGAGACCCTTCAAAACCTTTTCCAACCCGTTTTCCCAGATGTGAAAAGTACCAACGTTCAATTGACAGACTAAACTATTCACCAAATTTTTTTTTGGGCAACTGAAAATTGGCAAAATTCCTAAATTTGATGATGCTGGTTTTCCTGATTCCCGGTCAAAAAATATTAATGAAAAATGCACTAGCACAAAGGACACTATGAATACTGTATCCAACGAGAGAATGGACTTGCACTCGAGCGAAAATCGTCTGTTTTGGTCAGATCTCCGCCCCTTAGAACATTAGTTCAACGCCCTCAACGTCTTAATTGGCTAAGCAGGTAGCCAGGGCCGGCGCCTGGGTCCGATACCTACCTGGTACCTAATTATATAAAGTACCTACTACTGCCTACCTATTCACAGTTTGTATTTGTAGTCTCTACTTACGAATTTATTTCATCGAATGACGGTCCTGCGTAGCTCGTTACAGTGCCCCTCCTCTTAAGTCGCCGATGCGCAAAGCAGGTCCATTCTCTCGTTGGATAGAGTATAGATAAATACACTTTATTTCGCTATTTTAAAAATGGCACATTTTGGAAATTTTTGAAGGGTGGCCAAAGATTGTGTAAGAGATGAAATTTTCTGTCGATCGTTTTTCACCACTGGTCGTCCAAAAAATTGAATAGTTTTGTCTGTTGATTGAATTTTGAAACTTTTTCCATCTGGGAAAATTTTTCAAAAGGATTTCACACCTCGGACAGAAAAATTTAAAAAAAAATTGGTTATTTGCCCAGAATTTTGGACCTAATGCAAAAAAAAATTAGCGCTGGGTTTGATGAGTTTCCAGAATGTATTTTTTAGTCGACGAACCGGTTTCACATTTCATCCAATCAGAGTGACATTCCCATGATCATAAATTCTACAGATCATAACTAAGGGTATCGAGTAGTTCAGAGCATTTAAAATGTGGTTTTTATGCACCCCATGTTTTTATTCATTTCCAAACGTGAGAATCTCAGGAAGGTCCAGGTTTGTGTCCTAATTATTTTGTGGTTTTTAGTACAACTGATGATTTAAAATAAAACCGTTTAAAGTAAACAAAATTTTACCTATTTTTATTTTGATTTTTAGTTTTCACTGACCTCCGGCCTACATCATCAAACCTTCGTCACCAAGTATAATGTATGGGACTCGTTAAAAACAACCAAATGAGACCAGTAACCTTAAACAACTCCAAGTACCAAATTTGAGACAATTCCGCCATTGTGGATTCGCCATTTTGATTTTTTAAGTTAAGTGAAAAATTGTAATGAGTGACCTTAAATACCGCAAAGTTTTAAGTTTGAGACAAATCGATTCATAAATAGGATAGTCCATTTTAGATCCGCCATTTTGATTTTATTAAGTTTGAGTAAAATATTGCATCGAGTGACCTTAAACACTGCAAAGTTTCAAGTTTGAGACAAATCGGCTCATAAATAGGATAGTCCGCCATTTTGATTTTTTTAAGTTTGAGTAAAAAATTGTATTGAGCGCCCTTAAACAACGCAAAATTTCAATTCTGAGACAAATCGGTTCATAAATTCGATAGTCCGCCATTTTGATTTTTTTAAAGCTTGATTCAAAAATATTATTGAGTGACCTTAAGCCCTGCAAAGTTTCAAGTTTGAGACATCGGTTCATAAATAAGACAGCCCGCCATTTTGATTTTTTTAAGTTTGTTTAAAAAATGTTATTGAGTGACCTCAAACACTGCAAAGTTTCGAGTTTGGGCAAATCGGCTTATACATAGGATAGTCCATTTTGATTTTTTTAAGTTTGAGTCAAAAATTGTATTGAGCGACCTTGAACAACGCAAAATTTCAATTTTGAGACAAATCGGTTCATAAATTCGATAGTCCGCCATTTTGATTTTTTTAAAGTTTGATCAAAAATGTTATTGAGTGACCTTAAGCACTGCAAAGTTTCAAGTTTGAGACATCGGTTCATAAATAAGACAGCCCGCCATTTTGATTTTTTTAAGTTTGATTCAAAAATGTTGTTGAGTGACCTCAAACACTGCAAAGTTTCAAGTTTGGGCAAATCGGCTCATACATAGGATAGTCCGCCATTTTGATTTTTTAAAGTTTGAGTCAAAAATTGTATTGAGCGACCTTAAACAACGCAAAATTTCAATTTTGAGACAAATCGGTTCATAAATTCGATAGTCCGCCATTTTGATTTTTTTAAAATTTGATCAAAAATGTTATTGAGTGACCTTGAGCCCTGCAAAGTTTCAAGTTTGAGACATCGGTTCATAAATAAGACAGCCCGCCATTTTGATTTTTTTAAGTTTGATTCAAAAATGTTGTTAAGTGACCTCAAACACTGCAAAGTTTCAAGTTTGGGCAAATCGGCTTATACATAGGATAGTCCATTTTGATTTTTTTAAGTTTGAGTCAAAAATTGTATTGAGCGACCTTGAACAACGCAAAATTTCAATTTTGAGACAAATCGGTTCATAAATTCGATAGTCCGCCATTTTGATTTCTTTAAAGTTTGATCAAAAATGTTATTGAGTGACCTTAAGCACTGCAAAGTTTCAAGTTTGAGACATCGGTTCATAAATAAGACAGCCCGCCATTTTGATTTTTTTAAGCTTGATTAAAAAATGTTATTGAGTGACCTCAAACACTGTAAAGTTTCAAGTTTGACACAAATCGTTTCGTAAATAAGAGAGCCGGCCATTTTGATTTTTTAAGTTTGAGTAAAAAATTGTGTTGAGCGACCTTAAACAACGCGAAGTTTCAAGTGTGAGACAAATCGGTTCATAAATTCGATAGTCCGCCATTTTGATTTTGGATGTTTGAACCAAAAATTGTATTGAGCGACCTTAAACACTGCAAAGTGTCAAGTTTGAGACAAATCTGTTGATAAATAGGATAGTTCGCCATTTTAATTTTTTAAAGTTCAATCAAAAATCATATTGAGTAACCTTAAACACTGTAACTTTCAGGTTTGAGACAAATTGGCTCATAAATACGATAGCCGCCACTTTGATTTTTTTAAGTTTAAGACAAAAATTGTATCGAGTGACCTTAAACACTGAAATGTTTCAAGGTTGAGACAAATCGGTTTGAGTGGTCTTAGTGGTTTGAGTGGTCTTGACACCACAAAGTTTGGAATTTGAGACAAATCGGTTCATAAAATAGGATAGTCCGCCATTTTGATTTTTTAAGTTTGAGTCAAAAATTGTATTGAGCGACCTTAAACAACG
The DNA here is from genome assembly GCA_964058915.1 of Tetropium fuscum. Taxonomy (NCBI): domain Eukaryota; kingdom Metazoa; phylum Arthropoda; class Insecta; order Coleoptera; family Cerambycidae; genus Tetropium; species Tetropium fuscum. Next base: position 57,088 of record CAXKVY010001932.1, on the reverse strand, counting down.
CGAAGTTTCAAGTGTGAGACAAATCGGTCAATAAATAGGAAAGTCCGCCATTTTAGATTCGCCATTTTGTTTTTTTTTAATAAAAAAAATATTAAATTGTATCATCACCGGAATACTATACGCCTACCAAATTTCAAATCTAGCTCTCCATGAAGTAGCTGAAAAAGCAGTTGCAAGATTTGAAACAAACCAACAAATATACGGTGAAGCTAAATAAAACGGTTTAAAAAAAAGATCATTCTTGTAAAGTTATTATATATATTGCTAAAATTGACAAACCTTAACATTAATATTGTTATTTAAACATGTATTTTCTTAACAAATCAGTTAATAAATGTCCTTTAGAACTTGAATTATTCTCTAAAACGCAACCTAACAACTTGGGCACATTAACGAGGGTACCCGCAATAACTCTCGGATATTTACGTTCTTTATTAACACTATAAGTAAATAATAAACGCCTACTCAAGTAACTATCATATAGAGATATATGACCTACCTCTACATAGTTCGCTAAATAATTAGAATACATTTGCACTGACAACCTCAAACTTTCCGCCTTCTCTAATTTATTTGCAGGTAAAATAGTTACCTGAAAATGATATCCCAACGATTCGTACAGCCCAACGATTTGCTTAGTGATATCTTCTAAAACATCGTCTTCTTCCAAAGTAGCGATGAACACATTCAGAGCCATCTCTTGAGATAAATTGTATAAGTTTCTTGCCGCTTTACAATCAAACGGCTGATACTTCCTACCGATCGAAAAATATCTTAAGGGAAAATTCGTTTGCTGGACAGAATGCTTGGCAAAATATGCCATGAATGAGTATAACGAGGCTCCACCGCACAAATGCAATTTATGTACTTCATCTTTCACATCACCGTCGGGATCCTCCACGGTAAATATCGTCGTAGACATTTCTCCGGAGTTGAGTCCGCAACCTTCGGCGATTACCGTTCTACAAAAGTTGGGGTTCGAGAATTGTGCGTAACCCAAGTCTAACAGGCAATGGCTGAAGTAGCTTAATGTTCCCATTTCAAACAGCGCGGCATCCGATTTAAGATAACAGATATATGGGTCGACGTATTCAACATATTTCTTCTCTATTCCAATTTCCATGTGACTTTTAGATTTTTCCCGTGACGGTTCCATGAAAGTGTGGACACTAACGGGGGCATTTAGAGTTTTGTCGTGCAATACATTGGGGAAATCGAGGACTTGCAACACTGTACCTTCCTCCAGGTCGTAATAAAATTCTTTTATATTTTTCAATTCATCTTTTATCAATCTAGTGTGTAATTTTAATTTTTCAATTTCTTCTTGGTTATCGTCGATATTCTTCAGTAATTTTGTTATTGACTTTCCGATTTCAGATTTTGTTGTTTCTAAAGTTCTTTTTTGTTTGTCTACTGATTGAAAAAACTGCCACTGTTTCTCTATTTTCCCCAAGTCGATAGGCGAGTTTCGTGCATTTAAATTTTTCTGTAAGATAACCTTGTTGTTTAACCTCTCCTCAAAATCGATGACCGGTGTCAATAAAGCGAATCTTTTCTGCGCCTTCTCCGCAGTTATAAATAAGGCCGAGGAGTTGTGCCTTAAGGAATACTGGTTTTTTGATAAAACTTTTACGTTAGCAAACATCTTGCACATCCTCATCCACTTTCATCCTCTTATTATCGGCATCGGATTCAAGCTCTGTCGGCTGCGACTGTGTTTCAATTTTTCTTTTATTGGCCGTTTTGAAATTTCCAAAGCCTGCTGCTCTCTCAGACTCCTCAATCGAATAAGGCTCTAATTCTAACGCCTTTAAACGACGCTTATGCACTTTTGTTTTGAAGTGATCTCCTAAAGCAGTTTGATTTATGAAATACCGAGCGCAGTGCAGACAGTAATGCTGAGCGCCGCCCGGTCGGTCCAAGTCCAATTCTTGATTCAGTAACTGCTTCGAATTATCCGTTTTCAGATCCTCATCAATCTGAAATTGAGATTTACCTGATTTAATTAATGTGCATTAGTTATGTCCCTTATTAAGGCCTGTTATAGCCCTGTCTATTTACTTAAACAATAATGGTAATAGTCCTCAAATCCATATAATATGAATTGAAACACCTAGTCAATAACTAAAATACAGCAGGAGCAGAAACAAGAAAATGAGGAAATGTTTCATAATAATATACTCTTATAGAGATAACTTATTGTGTTTGGTATATATACGTGCCTCTACATGTCTTCAAAGATAATATACCCTAAAATAATTAAGTGAGGCAAAATAATTTCGGTGTAACTAAACGTCCGCCGGCGGTATTGTATACACAAGCCGACAATTTCGCCAATCGACAACATCTCAGTCGGTAAACCTAATATATTGAGCAGGCAGGCGCCGCGGACTTTAATGACTGACACTGACACATAATTTTCCGCAATAATTTACCTGATCCAAATCCTTAGTCCTACGCTTAGTTCTCCATTTCTTTTTCAAATGGGTATCCCCGTAATGGTACTTTCTTCTTTTGTAAACCATCAGAATCGATAGCAGGAACTGTAGGAATTCCACTTCCACCTAGCCACGAGAACAAATTTGAGGTTAGCTTAGATTAAAAACCACATTGACGCCAAATAAGTGCGATATCAGGCTGCTACTGCATTGCAAATATGCAATAGTGGAAAAAAATAATTTATAAACTATGATTGTCACGTACCCAGCATCAACACTAATCCAACAGGAACCTGAAATCTAATGAAGAAAACCAAAGATCACAATTTATTTGACGATTTCATCTGGCAATTTCATTTGACATTGACAAATCATAAATGACGTTGTCTGTTGTCTTCTCATTTCATTATTCATTTTTGCCCGTTCCACTTCATGCGCAAACGCAATAAATGATTTAAAGCTTTGCTCTCTATCCGCTGAGTTCAGCGACTTTCCCACAACGTTTGCCAGTATTTTCTGTAGATGACGCTGGAGTCGTGCATTGGTTGTCATTTGAACTATTATTTTGTGTTGTCAAATCCAAAAACTGTAGATTTAATTATTGGCTCCTCGGCTAAAAAAGGGAAAATAAAATGAAGTTTGAAGTGTGTTATGTATCGTTATTCAGTGTATCATCAAACAAGTGAGTTCGTGAGGTGAACGCATGAAAATTGACTGAGTAATAAAGTTTTATTCGCGCCTAACAATAACGGGGAACCGGCAGCCATGTTGTAATAGTCTTGTCAGGCATCATGGGTTAATACTGTAATGTCTGCAACAAGCAGTGTTATTGAAAAAAAATCGTATTAACATTATGAAGAACGGTGGATATTAACTATAAACAGTGCATCTTCAAGCGGTAGTGATAGTGAAGCGTATAGCGCCCGCGAAAGCGATGGTTCTGCGCATTATTACGGTCAGAGTGAGTGCAACGTCGTGGTAGCTAGCGCAGGGAGTCGTCTACTGCCTGGCCAACGATTCCGAGGTTCCAGCATCCCCAATTGCGGGAGGTGAACTAAACGGACGTCGGGACCGTTGTTTAGCGTCCTGGGGTCGCGTCCGTTGCCGGTCATGACGTTCGGTAATCTGACACGTGCAGTGCTGTAAACAAGGGTTTTGTGCTACTATGGCCAAAATTCTTGGGAAGGATCAGGCCACGTACTCGAAGGAACGCGATGGTTTCCTTCGAGACCTGCAGCACTTCCACGATACTCGAGGGTAAGTTATTTTTTCGTCTGGAAAGCATTAACGACGATTAACGGCTTTTGCGTCACTTGCAGGACGCCGTTCAAAAGAGCCCCTACTCTCGGTGGGAAGGAGGTCGACCTGTATCTTTTGTATTCCCTGGTAACTGCCCAAGGGGGATGGATAAAGGTATGTATTTAATATTTTTTAATATAACATTATGTACTATTAAAGTTCGATTAACTGTATAATAATAATAATGCTCGTTGAAATACGAATCCGAGTAGTAGACGGCCTTGACAGAAGCCTATGATGAAATTTGCCAATACTGATTTCATTTCATTATAGGTACCTACACCGGTTTGTAGAGACCGGTGACATGCAAAACGGTCCTTTCAAAGGTGCATGTGCTGCTGTTTTATTCAATAATTGATTTAGTTTAGGGCAGGTATAGGGCCGAAATCAATTTACAGTGATTATTAGCCCACCCCGAGCTGATCGCGATAGTCTCGCGGTTTAGGAGACACGGAAGGTGGAGTGAGGCAAGGTCAGGGTCAACTCTTTATCAGAAAACGTCTTCGCCTGAGCAGGTATTGGTATTTCAGCCGTGTTCCCGCCGTTCACGCGACACCGTTGTACCTTCCTCACGTGTGAACACTATTTATGGCTACTCCACCTGCATATCGTTTGTTAATTGCCGAGTACTAAATCCCCATTGGATGGCGATTTTTAGTATTTATATTTTTATATTCTCGGATTATTATTAACATAAGTACATCGGTCAGGACTCAAATTAAGCAGAAAGTTGGTTACGTTGGTACCAACGACACCGGCAACACGACAATAGTCAATAATTAATTCATTGTTAAAAAATGTAAAGAATACCCTCGAGAGCCTAGGTACCTATAAGGTACCTAGGCTTATAAGCTTATAGGATAAAGTACCTTATAAGCTTATAGGCTCCTAGGCTCTACCTACCTAGGTAGGTAAGTTTTATACCTAAGTGATATAATACTTACCAAGTCTATCAAATGCGAAGTTTTAGCGTCTGAATGATTATAGTAATTTTAATATACCTAGGTATGTATCATCATCTATATATCTAAAACAATTAGCATAATTATTAGTTATCACCTATCTAGGTAAGTAGGTATTAGTTATTGCAGTTTTATAATTTCTTAGAATTTAGAACAAGCAACCTTTTACATACATTCCAATTCCATACATTCCATAAATTTTGTTTTACGTCTGGCCAGTTTTATTTATGTTATCGACATAATGATAAAACGGTTTCTTTTATATATATATATATAACTAGCCTTAGGAATATGATGTGCTAAAACACATTTATCCGAGCAATTACCGATAATTTTCGTTCCTCACACATAATACACATTATTATATATTATTATTATCGAATCTATTTGGACCTTCGTAGATTTAATTTTGAATTCAATTTGAACTTTGTTAATGAAACTTGTGTAAGTAAACCGTTAGTAAGTTAAACGTTACACGCCTTTCATTATAGTGTTCATATTGAACGTATATTGACATAAACGAATATATTGAATTTTAGTATTAAAAATACGTCTGGTTGCATATATGGGAGCCATCTTTAAGAAAACGTGAATGCAAGCGACCTCGACATGGTCAGGTCCTCCTGGGGACGATCTAGCTCTGTTGTTATCTATGTATACGTTTGGGTTATATGGTTCATTCAGTTACAGAGAATGTTAGTATGAAAATGTAAATCATATGGGCTGGCGTTAATGTTTATAAACATTTAGGGACTGTATGTGACTGTGTCAGCGAGCTGCCGCCTGTCAGCATTCATTGCATCATTCCCGATCGCGAAAGCTGCCTGGGTTACTTGGCCGCTAGTGTTTAATAATTATTAATCTTATGAATATTAGTTTTACCTGTAATACCAAAACTGGTCAAGTAGTAATTCCGTTAATTTACTTGCCCAAAAAATAGTAATGACGTCGACAAAAATCATATTTTTTATACGGGGTGGTCACAAATTACAAAATCTCAAAAAATGTTTAGTTTTCGGGAAAACGCTATTATTTATAAAAGTTTTTGCTTGCCTAAAGTAATGTCGACAAAATTTATATTTATTATACGGGGCGGTCAAAAATTACAAAATCTTAAAATTCGATAAGAGTACTTTTTGATGACCACGTATAAAATTTTACATTGTCGAGAAATGTTATTGTTTATTAAAATTATTATTTACTTGCTCAAAAAATAGTAATGACGTCGACAGAAATTATATTTTTTATACGTGGTGGTCACAAATTACAGTGTCAAAAAATTTTTAGTTATTATTTATAGAAGCTATTATTTATAAAAGTTTTTGCTTGTCTAAGTAATGTCGACAAAAATTATGTTTATTATACGGGGTGGTCAAAAATTACAAAAGGAAAATATTATTTATAAAAGTTTTTACTTGCCCAAAAAATAGTAATAACGTCGATAAAAATCATATTTTTTACACGGGGTGGTGGTCACAAGTTACAAAAAAAATAGTTAAAAAAAATAGTTTTCGGGAAAACGCTATTACTTATAAAAGTTTATGCTTGCCTAAAGTAATGTCGACAAAAATCATATTTTTTATACGGGGTGGTCACAAATTATAAAATCTCAAAAAAAGTTTAGTTTTCGGGAAAACGCTATTATTTATAAAAGTTTATGCTTGCCCAAAGTAATGTCGACAAAAATTATGTTTATTATACGGAGTTGTCGAAAATTACAAAATCTTAAAATTTGGTAAGACTAAAGTTTGTACTTTTTGATCACCACGTATAAGAAAAGTAATGATGATTTTGCCACAATTATGTTTTTCTACGGGGTGATAAAAAATCACAAAGTTTACTCTCCGACAAAAATTACACGGGGTGGTCACAAATTACAAAATCTCAAAAAATGTTTAGTTTTCGGGAAAACGCTATTATTTATAAAAGTTTTTGCTTGTTTAAAGTAATGTCGACAAAAATTATGTTTATTATACGGGGTGGTCAAAAATTACAAAATCTTAAAATTCTTAAAAGTTTGTACTTTTTGAGCACCACGTATAAAAACTACAATTATGTTTTTTCTACGGGGTTATCAATGCGAGTGCGATCAATGCGAGTGAGTACTTCATTTTTTTTGTGAGCATACTATCAAATTCTCGAAGAAAACTCGAACGACAAAAAAATTGCAGATTTTAAATAAGGAAATGTCGACGCGTTAAAAAGTTCTGAAGAAAAATATTATAGGGATTGGTTTTTTTTTACCCTCTTGTAACAATATCTCAGGGTTACAAAAATTTTCAAAAGCTGTCATTCGATTAGTGCAAATTGTCGAAAATATATGTATCGAAAATATAGTATGCGAAAATTAATAAAAACCATTTTTTTACCATACTTTGGAGGGCTATAACTTGGAGGGGAAGAGTTTTTAAAAAAAATATTATGATGGATTTTTGCTGCAAAATCACCCCTTAAAATCCTTCGCATCAGTTTAGAAACGCCCTGTATATTATGGCAAATATTCAGTCTGCAGACTTTGCTCTGCTAACTTTAGAGACATTAGAACCAAACCAAATGGTAGACGAAATACTTGTAGTTCTTAAGAAAATTCGGAACCATCCTTCTATATAGTGTGTATAAGACTCGGTGATAAACCTTCATCTTGCTAATTCGATGTTATGCTCCGTGTTCACTATCTAGGGTGTCAGTATAATACGACATGGTCCCTATGTAAAAAAAAAACCGACGTAATTTCATGGTATTGTCTGGTGCAGGCCGTGGATATCTCATAACGTCCTTTAGGTGTTGGCAGCGCAAGTTTCTGTCGATGAAGGAAAATACCGCTTGACCTACAGGCGGAGAGGACCCGACGACGTAAGTTCGCCGGGACGTTGCAAGTGCGATTGCGATTAGTAGCAGGCAGAGCTTTTTGATTCCTATACGGATCGCGCTAGCTGACGGTATCCTAGTGCTACCGGTACGATGAGACGAATAGGAGCACAGCCGTGACCTACTCCAACCTACGGAGAGCTGCCATCGTCAGTAATCCGCTGGCGGGGGCGGCGGCGGTTCAACACACTGTAGTAAACATGTACTGTAGTAACGGGCTGATTTTTGTTCTAACGATCGCACGCCGGATATTTGCATCGAATACGCAGAATATTGTGGTCACAGGTTCTTGTGTTGATTCTGTTAACTACACTCAGCCGCGTCAGATGAGTGAACTCTGGTCAGTTTGAGGATTACCTGTGGTGATTACACGTAGGTTTATGTCGTACTTATACATATATATATATATATATATATATATATATATATATATATATATATATATATATATATATATATATATATATATATATATATATATATATATATATATATATATATATATATATATATATATATATATATATATATATATATATATATATATATATATATATATATATATGTGTGTATTGAATTCTTAGGTTGGTCACGGTGTTTATCATTATTTTCTCAATATTCTCTTTTTTGAATCACCTCTTGAGCAACGAAATGCGACATTTTAGATGAAACGGTGTTATTAAGTTTGATATTCAACAAGGAGGCCGTGGAGCTAAAAATGTCCAAAAAGTTCATCGTTTAAGAAATGTTTAGCGTTTTCGATTACGGACGCTGAAATAATTGTTACTTACAAGTACAAACAACATCAAAAAGAAATAACAAACAAATAATTAATCGACATTTTAGTAAAACGACTGTAATTATTAATGATTTAAACAATAAACTTAAAAAATAACTGAACAATAAACTAACTAATAACGAGTATTTCCTCCTCTGGCTGCTATAACAGCTTCCATAAGCCTAGGCATGCTTTCAATCAAATTTGTGATAGTGATTTGAGGGATATTGTCCCATTCTTCTGTAAGAGCAATCCTCAATTCATTCAGATTCTCTGGGTTGCGTCTACTAACACGTTGTCCCAATTCATCCCATAAATGCTCAATGGGATTCATATCAGGGCTTTTAGCGGGCCACGGCATACGATTAATTCCGACATCGTTTACAAATTGTGTTATCATCACTGCTGTATGCGGTCGTGCATTATCTTGCATTAAGAGGAATTCTTCGCCAATGTAAGGTGCAAATGGGACAACATGTTCATTCAAGATCTCTATGTATCTAACTGCATTTAGAGATTGCCGTGGTGGAAACACAAATAATTCTGTACGGGCATCGTTGGTAATTCCACCCCATACCATTAGTGAACCACCGCCAAAACTCCCCCTTTCACTGAACATACCATCCTCGTATCTTTCCCCACGCCTTCAACATGAATCTTGATTCGTCAGTGAATAAAACTTGAGACCATTGCAACTCATTCCAAACAAGATGAATTCGAGCAAAATCCAAACGAGCTACTCGATGTCGTCGAAGTAATCGCATGACTTCTTGCGATAAAACCGAGACTCCTGAATCTCCGACAAATTGTTCGATCTGGCACAACTGTTCCTCGTGCGTTTCTTAAATTTCGGTTTGTGATCACAGCTGTTTGATAGGGATTCCTCGATATTTGCAGACCAATAAATCGATCGTCAATATTTTGCATAATTCTGGAACTACCCGAACCTGGACGTCTGCTGTATTGACCCGTTTCTCGGTAGCGCTGGATCGCTCTTCGGACAGTTGTTTCTGGTAGACCAACAATACGAGCTACATATCTTTGACTCCTTCCATCTTCTACCAAAGCCACAACTCTAGCTTGAATTGGACTAATTTGCACTGCATTTTCTTTTAGAACGTTAACTGAATTATTTTTTTTCACGAGAATTTTTCACGAGAGTTTCAGTGTTAACCGTTACCATAGCCTCCTTGTTAAATATCAAACTTAATAACACCGTTTCATCTAAAATGTCGCATCTTCGTTGCTGGAGGGGCTAGAGAGGTGATTCAAAAAAGAGATTATTGAAAAAAGAATGGTAAACACCGTAACCAACCTAAGAATTCCATACAAATAAAATTTCACTCCGCAGCGACAATCAAATTTCGTGTCAAAATCATAATCGGATTTTAAAGGCTGTACATATTAAAAAATACATTTTTTATGGAAAGCCAATTACAAAATGGTCATCCGCAAGAATCGCCCTTTCAAACAAAAAAAAAATATCAAAATCGATATATCGTGGCTGGTTTGAAAGTTATTGAAATTTGGGACAAAATCTAGGTGCGCCACTTTTTATGTCTGATAGTTTATAATCTACGTTACTTACTTGATCTTTTTTGGAAATTTGGCCAGCAAATTCAAAAATACGGCATTTCGAGATCAGTGTCAATACTGGAACTGCTAATAGTAGCAGCGGTAAAACTTGAGGTTGACGGTTGTGGTGGTGGTATTTCTGGAACTGACCGTTTTGATTCAGAGGCAGTAACAGTGGAATTACCACTGAAAATGCTTTCATTTACCAACAACAACCAACACACATTCATTGTCATTGTCGCTTAATGACATTTAACTCTTGAAGGTGTTTTTTAACAAGTAAGGAACTGCGAAAAACATAAGGGATGTTTGCTCGCCATTTTGGGATAGGTACATATTTAAAACGTTATTCGTTCTATAGAAGTACAAGTGCTTTAATTACTGGAAACCGACGATGAAAAATAGAGTAAACAAGGAAATAAAGATAAGAAAGACAAAGCAAACCGCGTATTTATTACGGAAACCGTTGAAAGAGTGAAAAGTACATAATATAAATAAATATAGTCTGTTACTACGATATGATGAGTTTATACCTACCTAACTACGAGTTCCTATTGTAGTTTGTTGTTTTGTTAGTTAGCTTTCGTCTTTGAAGGTCAGAGGTAGGGTCGTGCAGGATCAGTGAGCGACATGTTCAGGTTTAACGACATCAAAACCGTAAAAATAATCCTCATAATTCCGCGAAAATGATAACACGTGGCATCATTGTGAGCGAGATAATCGAAATACGACTGGTTTAGGTTTCAGGTTCAGGCCAGCAGCCGGTTGTTTCGCGTAGAGGCAAAATGGGCATAAATATCGCCTCTCGTCGGCTTTCCGACACCCTGAAAGCAGCGTACGCTCACCAGAGCAGCGGCAATACGTAGCGATGTAATTGTTAACCGGCTGACAGGTTCACCGACCTGCGGGCTTGAGAAACTCGTTGGTTGCTGTGGCACGGGCGCCGTACAACAGATCGTATGCCTGCATCTCCGTTTTTCCGTGGATAAGGTGAAAGGTGGTAATTCGCTTTACTTCCTCCCGCGATGGGAAGGCATCCGATTTAAATTATATTTTCCATTGCACATAGTAATTATAGTGTTTTTAAAATTAAAATAATTTATTAAAATACTATTTAATTGATACTTTTATTTGTAGACGTTTAAAACCCCTACTCCCCCCCGTCTTCAAGGGTGAACACGAAAAAAAAGTATTTTTTGACAAGCGCCACACCCCATCAAACGGGCTAAAAACCAACCTTTTTTCGGTATTTTTAGCGGTTCGAGGGAGTGACGCAAGAAATAATTGAATAAGTTAAAATAACTGAGCAAACAATAATTTTACGATAATTTAATTCGCGTAGATTTAGGGTCAAGTGGGGTAATTGTAGACGATTTTAAAGAGCTCATTTTTTTACTTCTTTAAATATACCTAGATAATATAAAAAAACAATTATTTTTAAAGCAAAGACTAAATGGTAACTGGATTATCTATTTTTAGATGCTTGGGTCGCAAAAAGATCTTAAAAAATTTTTTTTAGAAAAAAAATTAAAAAAAATTTAGAAAATATGTCACTGTTTACATTTACCCCAACACTTTCGGGGTAAAAGTTGTTAGAGTGCTTTTATGAGATTTTAGAGTGCTTTTGGAGTGTGGTTTTGAAATGAAAAGCATCCAAAAAGCTCTTAAAAGTACTCTAATGGCTCTTAAACGCACTCTAAGAGCTCCTAAAACCACTAAAAAAGCTCTCAAAAGCACTCTACAAGCTCTTAAAAGCACCCCAAAAGCACTGCAAAAACTCTTAAGGGCGCTCCAAAAGCTCTCAAAAGCATGAGTATGAAAACATGATCGTTTCGTGTAATTTTGCAATTCACGAAACTAAACATGGCATCTTGATAATGGGACATTATCATCATCAGCATCTGAGTGCCTCGGCACCTGGAGCTGATCAGGGTTGAATTTCTTCTGGCCATATCCATTTTAAGTTTTTTCGAGGGGTTCTGGGAGAGGAAAAATCCTTTTATTATAAATGAAAAGCCCCAAACTTTATCCTTTAAAGAATACGAATAACTTATAGACCCCACTTCTGATTCTTCACTAAAGCTGGAAAATCAATCGGTAGCAGAATTTTGGTGCAATCTTAAACAGGAGTATCCAGACCTGGCAAAAGAAGCTATTTCTGCTAAAAGCACAATAAAAATGAAAAAAACTAGATTTTTTCATTTTAGTTTTACTCCCACCTATTTTTTATTTCTTTTTGCAGCTAAATAACATGCGGGGCTCGGGCAAAGTATCTACACGTTACCACTTTATTTTACTATTTTTAATTTTTTCTCTTAACCCGATAATATGACGGCAGAAATGAGTGTTCTTTAAAAAGATATTACCTACCTACATTAAAAAAAAAAATGTTTTCTCGTGAAAGTCTATATTTTAAAAGAAATATATATTACATGAAAAACGCGTGTCACCACGCGTGACCTTGAAAATTTTAAAAAAAATTTGCCTGAGGCGCCGTTTGGACTCCCCCCCCCCCAAAAATAGATTTCTGAATATCCCACTGGCGTTCCGTCATATTAAATTCAATTCATAGGGGCTCCGCCGTCAAAAAACTTTGAGAAACGCTGCTCTAGAAAATACTTTTGCCGGTTGTTTTAACATTTTTTGAAAATTGGCGTGTTCAAGACGTATCTGTTTTGTGGGATGATTTTTGTGGGGTTGTTTTTGGTTTTGGTGGTTTGGTAGTAGGGTTAAGGTATGAGGTTTATATTTTATATTAGTGGTTGTTGTTAGTTTTTACAATAGCGTTGTATACAATGGTTCCTTAAGTCTAGGTTAATTTGTTGGGTCTCTTCTGGTTATTTATTGGTCATTTATGTATGCCTCTTTTGTCATGCTTTATATTTTATTTTTTTGTTTCATTTTTAATGTTTTCATTTTCATTTTTTCTGTTTTTCTATAATCATGGTCAATTGGTTATTTGAGCGGGATTGTTAGGGTTGTTTGTTTTAGGGGGTGTTGGGTTATGTTTCATTGGTGTATATCTGTTTGTGTTTAGTTGTGTATGGTGGTGAGTTTTATGGTTGCTTGTTTTTTATCTTATTTTTGGTGATTAGTCTATTCAATTAATTGTGTTAATGCTTCGACGATCAAGCATATTTTGTCGAATGAATCCGTTTTTGTTTTTAGTTGTGCAATTAGGTTCTTCAATATGTTCCAAGCTTTATTTAGGTTTAAGTCTTTTATTATTTTAATGATTTCTCTAATGGGGTTTTCCTGTGTGTCTGTGTCTGGATTTTCATTTATATTAATTGTGTCTTTATTTTGTCTGAATTGCTTCCATGTGTTAGCATTTTCTCTTGTTTGTCTGTCGGCTTGTTCTGTAGTGTATTCTATTATGTGTGTAGATTGTGGCTGTCGTGTATTTTCTGTTTGTCGTGTTGGTTCTATTCTTTTAGTTTGTTGCTGTTTTGCTCTTATGTAGCTTATGTAATTTCTTGTTAATGCAAGACTATGCAAGACCTTATGTTGCTCATATTGTCGACGAGTATCTCGAGGAAGAGATACTCGTAATTTAGTGTTGAGACACTAAATTGGCCAGCATGAAGTCCTGATATCAATCCTATTGAGCATATATGGGATGTACTCGGTAGGCAGTTGAGAAAAATACGACCACCCCCTATGGTAGTCTTGGAGAAATACAAGAGGCACTAATCCAATTGTGGAACGCCTTGGACCAGGAGGAAATTAGGCGATTATTTTTAAGCATGAGGCGACGTGAAGCTGTAGTGAGAAGTAGGGGCGGAAATACTCGTTATTAGTTTTTTGCTATTTTAGATGTTAATGCGTTAATTTAAAATAAAAACGTAAAACCCAACTTTATTTCCGGGGCTAGTTTTGTGGCCTACTTAATTCTTTTTTTAATTAAAAGGCTTCCAAACATGATGATTTTAAAATCTCTCTATTTTCATTAAAAATGGAGATATCAAAGCGAATAAGCAAAGGAAATGTTAAGAAAGCATTAGGCTATGCAATAATCAATTATGGTTTACAGTATTTCTGTCTGATATGTTCCAGACTTTATTTAAAACAAAAGATTTTAATTCAAAAATAATGTATTATGTAAAAATATTGTTTACTGGCTAATGTATTTCTGAGTTAAAGCGTTCGTCCAAAGGAAAACTAGCTTTTATTTAAATCTTCTGTCCAAATCCTTTTTGACTTTTTATTTAAACTTTTTTTAAACGATTTATGAGAGTTCTGACAGCAATATTGTTTTATACAGTAATTCTGAGACTGTAATTTAAAAAAACCGAAATTATCATATATGGTATTTCTCAAAATGTTCGTGTTAATCTTACTGGTGGCCTAGTTACATTTTTACAGAAATACCCAAGTATTGTTATATGATTCTTCTTATATTAAGATTCCATATTATATCATATTCTGTAAGCACACGCTGAACGCCTTGCTGACTAGGTACCATACATACAGTTTTATTACTCTCGAACGCGGCGCGAGTATCTAAATTAAAAGTTAACGTTGGAAAATTAAATCAAAATTTCACTTTCTCCGCCCAGCCCGATGTTATTTATCCGACAACACCGCGGACTGCGCGTTCCCCACCTCCGATCGCATATCTCTTTCGCTCTCGGCCCGAGAATCTCGGTTTTTCAGTCTGTTTACGTCCCAACTTTACATCTCTGCCGGGGCCGGAGTCCCAGAGTGCTCAATACTTGGCCGACCGTCAACTTGTTCCGTAAACACGCTGTTGCCTAGTGCGGCGCGGCGATGACTGCGCTGTTGTCGATCTCACTAGCCGGGTCGCATACCGACTAGCATACTACGAGTCAATCACGATCGTATTATAAGACTTGTTTTCGTTCTGGAACGTTATAAATAGATATTTCTTATATTATTTATAAAGCGTTATAATATGTTTATTTTAAAGCTACTAGAAAATGGTCAATTAAAAATATTTTATATTATCATGTTTTTAGTGTTTTCGTTTAATACACAAACTGGAGCAAAAAATTGTGCGGCATTTTATAAAGAAAATCCGTATAAATTACTACAGAATCGGTAAATCACATCACTATGCAATACAAAAGGATATTTAGTGTAAAATTGTATACCGCTAGAATTTCTTGTGTATAGAATGAGGAACGCTATCCCTCTTCAACTCATATAAATCCCATTTCACTTAGAAGACACCTGTATGAACAAGCCGCCGATTTACTGGCTTTACTGCTCAGTGGCGTATCATCATGCGCAACCATGGTGAAGTGACTTCAAAAGATGTCTTATTATGTCATATTCATATATGTGCAAAACTTCAAGCCAAAAAATTATTTAGTTTTGAGTGTATTTAAAATATATCGAAAAAAAAAATGCATGCTGCGTGTACTTAGTGCCCAATTTAGCCAATAACAATTTAAAATAAAAGAAAGAAATTAGGATAATAGCGCGCGGTGCTCAGTGGACCGCATTCCATTAGTTTGCATATTGAACGAAAGCACTATAGTACGCACAAGTAACACTAATTCGTATGCCTTTTATACGCCAGAGATATCACCTCTCTTTAATTACATTACCTTAATTAAAGGGCCTCTCATCCAGGAGATGTGACGTAATGAATTTTTTTGTTGATGCCTATCGGCTGCTCAGTTAAATACGGAGGTCGTGGATAAGTGGATTATGTTTCTCAAACATTGTCATAACCTTAGGTTTTCCTTTGTTTCATAGTTCCGATGTAGTGTCGCATCCAGTGAGGGCATGCAGAAACAAAATATGTTCTTTGCAAAGACGATATTTGTCGAGACTTTTAGACTAATAAATTTGTGTTGATTGACTGTCTGATTGATTTGTCGGTGATGTGACTGAGTTCGTCCTATTAAGAGAACAAGCAAATCAATGTCTTCTCCAATGATGATGGCGGTTCTTTCTTTTTACGATATTTCCATGGCCGTTTCGATGATTAGAACATCATCCTCTGCTTGTTTTGTAGCGATGTTGGCATCTTGTAGTTGTTCAATAAGCATTTCAATAAAAAAAATCTTGTTGAATCGGTTTGATAAGAACTTTTCCTGGGTGACTGGCACAATCATTGTTGCATCAAAGTGAGTTGTTCGAGTTCTTTTTATAAAGATACACCTGAGTTTGAATAGGTATCTCCAATGGGGGTTCTATTCTGATATACCTACTAATTATTTATTGGTCCTCTATAACATGATGAAGGAACGACACATGCCGAAAGAAATACGATTAATTACACAAATATTCCGGGTTCGATCCAAAAGCACCAAAATATTAGAATCTGGATCAACCTTTATGTGGATAAACCTGTTATGATTCAGTGCCACCCCGGCACATGTGTTTATGGATGGCCTAGGACCGCAAGACGCTAAAATAGCACGGAGCACGGCTGGGTGGCAAGCAGGTAGCCGCGGCGCGGTCTCGTTCGATAGTTCTCGTTCTCATATTATTCAATTTTCCCCCACACAGGCGTTGGCATCTTTTGACGTTGAGCGCGTGCTTCACAACTGCATCATCGATAGGTAGCGGCGCGGCGCCGGCGGCTCACCCGTGTCACAGGCGAATGTAGATTCAGGATCAGGTCGAAAACTATCTTATCGAGTTAGTAAAAAGTACGTGAGAAATTCAAAGTTTTTTTTTTTGCAAGTTCCCAGTTCTAATTTCTATAACATTGTTTTTATTTTATAGAAATTATTCAATTATATAACGATGAATGCAAAATGTAATACAAAAATATGTGGAGTCTTGGTCATTGTTTATTGTTCGCTGTTGTTCCCCGCTGTTGTGCCTCACAGGTGGGATAAAAAAATAAAGATACTTGGAAAGACGTTTATTAACTCGAGTACCCTACATACGTACAAATTTAAATACGGTTCAAAAGGAGAACTGACGAGAACGCAGTGCAGTTACCTAAATGCAAACGGATTAGTCCAGACAAATCGTCGCCTCCGTTTTAACCGTTAACATTCCGGGCCTGAAATTTATCTGTTATATCAAAGTTTACAGAATAAATATCAGTTGTGTCACGGGCAGTGATGTAAAATCGTAATTTACCTCGTAAATTACGGAATTGTTTACCGTAATTTACCCTTTTTTTTTAGTACCTTATGACCGGTTGATTGACAGGTAAATTACGACCCGTAATTTACCGGTGATTTAAGACGTAATTTACTGTAATAAAAAAAGGGTAAATTAGGTAAATTACGATTTTACATCACCGATACAGACCAATTTGAACCTTTTTCAAATTAAATTGTAATGGGGGAAAGAGAGAGAGAGAGTTATCACTGTCATTAGATGAATCAGAATAATTTTATTATATTAATTAATTTGCTATTTATTATATTTTGTTTCGTTAAGTTTTTCAGTTATCAATTACCATGTTCTGTATTTTCGTTCATTTTTGTGGTTTTATTTTAAGAGCATATAAATTAATAAAGTCACTTTGTTTATTTTTTATTTTATATTTTAAAATCGTAATATGTATACTCTTTTTAAGTATCAATAATATATTAAGCACTAATTTCTGAATTGTGTATCGTAAACACACATTTATTATGTTAATTTTCTTAAAAAATTACAAAAAAAATACCTGATAATTCACAAAAAGTTTAATTACCTACTTATTTACAAAAAATAAATGTATTACCTGGTAATTTATCAAAAAAAAAAATTACAAGAGAATTTATTGCGGCAAAAAATATTGATAAATTACCGTCGTAAATTACCAAAAAAATAAATTACCGTAATTTTACATCACAGACCGCAGACCTCCTCGCAGACCGCCCATGGAGAGCGAGGAATCCAGCGCATACATAGCGCGTCATGTTCTCGCTGGGAACAGTTAGTGGTGATTTGTACGGAGTGGACCAGAAACGTGAAGCGAGCCTAAATTGTATTAACATTCCTACGGTATATTGTTTAGTAGATGGTTGCACAAAGTAGCTTGGAAGTGGATCTTAAACTATCTTAGACTTAAAAAAATCAAAATAGCAGATCCAAAATGGCCGGACTATCCTATTTATGAACCGATTTGTCTCACACTTGAAACTTTGCGTTGTTTAAGGTCATTCAATACAATTTTGGACTCAAACTTTACACAATTAAAATGGCGAATCCAAAATGGCGGACCATCGAATTTATGAACAGATTTGTAAATAAAAACCTTAAATATCGCAGTTTGCGACAAATCGGTTTATACATAGAAAAATCCGCCATGGTGGATCCGCTATTTTGATATTTTTTTGGAATAAAAATATATTGCATTGTATTAATTATCACCGGAACACTATACACCTACCAAATTTCAAGTCTACCTACCTCATCGAGAAGTAGTTGAAAAAGCTGTTGAAAGATTTGAAACAAACATATTATAAACAGACCAACAAATATATAAAGTCAAGCCAAAAAAACAGTAGAAAAATCAATCCCGTCTATTAACGGGAATGAAAACAAAATTTGTTATAACATAAAATTGCGTTTTTCTTGTGCGCATTCGGAACAATCCTGGTATTGAAACCGAAGGTTACACCTGGTGGAGAACTGAGACTGGTCCCGTAAATGTCACCGAATGTCCGCGCTATGATTTATGAGTCGGCATCGCATAGACCTGCGGACTTCAAACAATTCTAACGCCCGCGACACAACTGACATTTATTCTGTAAACTTTGGTTATATATGAGTGTGTTTTGGAGGGTCCGCTATAACAAAACTTTCTCTATAGGCCTCTTATGGAAGTTTGAACAGACCACTAGGTAAGTACGCTATAGCCGGGTGTCCTTTATGACAAGGTCCGTTAATGGCGGATTTCACGGTATTGTGATTATTGCAAATTTTTAGAGAAATGTCTAGTCCATGCGATTTATTAATTTTTATACCCAACAAAATCTCATGCAAGTTTTTCTTGTTGTTTCTAAAGGTATAGAATTATTGACTCTTTAGCCCAAACTACCTGTGTCCCAAACCCAGTGTCAATCTTGCATTTTAACGGTCACGACATTTACGTCTTATAACAATATGTAATATCATTGTTGAGACATTGGAGCTCGCAAATGTTAGTTGTAAAAATACATAAGTAATAGCCAATATCAATTCTATTGTTTCCAAAAATCAGCATAAGCTGATTTAAAGAGAAAAGCGGATTTCCATCGTGATAGAGCTAGCAAAAGAAACCATAGATAGATAGAGATAGCAAAAGAAACCATTTCGGGATCCCCGAGGAACCAACAAAGATAAGTATCGATGTCAACTCGGGAAGAACCTGGAAAAACTCGACGTGCTCAATGATAGTGGCATAATAGAGGAATATACAGACACTCTAATAACAGCCATAAGGAAAGCTTTTGAAAGATCCTGCCCGCTCAGAGTCTCGAGAGCCCCTGGGGAAGCCACTAAATGGTGGTGCCGGGACTTGACGGACTTGAAACAGAGGACAAGGACATCTTTCAATAAAGCAAAACGGACAAAACTTGAATCAGACTGGGACCAATACAAGACCCACCTGAGGGAGTTTAAAAAACTAGTTAGACAAAAACAAAGAAAAGCGTGGAGAGCCTACTGTGAGGAAATTGAAGACTACTCACAGGCAGCCAGGCTATGTAAAATCCTCACCAAAGACAAAAACCATGATATAGGTATATTGAAAAGGGACGATGGTACCAAGACCAACAACCTTTGCGAAAGCCTAGAGCTGCTCATGCAAACTCACTTCCCTGAATCTGTCACAACAGATAGTAGGGAATGGCCAAATGAAGTCGACACCCAACCAACAAATTCGGACTGGCAAACCGCCAACCAAATTGTAAGTGAAGACAGAATCAAATGGGCAATACAGAGCTTCTCCCCATTCAAATCGCCGGGCATCGACGGTATATATCCAGCACTACTTCAGTGGGGCCTGGATAAACTACTGCCGCACCTGGTTGGGATGTTTAGGATGTGCTTAGCACACCTCTATATCCCAATGACATGGAGAGAAGTAAAAGTATTGTTCATACCAAAAGCAGGGAGGATGGACTACTCCACCCCAAAGCATACCGTCCTATTAGTATAACTTCATTTCTACTGAAGACAATGGAGAAGCTATGTGAGCGATATCTGAGGGATGTAACATTGACTAACAATCCGGTGCACCCCAACCAACATGCATACACGCCAGGAAAATCCACCGATACTGCCCTCCATGTGGTAGCAAGTCGGATTGAGAAATCCCTGGATCATAAGGAATCCACCCTGGGTGTCTTCATAGATATAGAGGGTGCGTTTGACAAGACCACCTTTCCTAAAATCACAGCGGCCCTAACACATAGGAACGTTCCTAATACTGTGAGCAGCTGGATATCCAACATGCTCTCTAAAAGAGCAGTACAAATCAGTGCAGGAGACACTGTCATAAGAGGACTGGTTGCGAAAGGCTGTCCGCAGGGAGGTGTTTTATCACCACTGCTATGGAATTTGGTTCTTGACAGCCTCCTAAACCACCTCAACGTGGAAGGATTCTACACAATTGCATACGCAGATGACTTAACGATACTGCTTAATGGAAAATTCGAAGGAGCTCTCTGTCAAAGAGTGCAGATGGCCCTAAGAATAATCGAAAATTGGTGTGAGGAATATGCCCTATCCGTCAACCCCAGGAAGACGGAAATGGTACTCTTTACAAGGAAAAGAAAACTGGAGCCAATGAGAGCCCCTGTTCTCCTAAACACAGCACTAAATTTTGCACCACAGGTGAAATACTTGGGGGCAACTTTCGATGCTAAATTAAACTGGAATCTTCACCTCGAAAGAAGAATAAATAAGGCCTACATATCATACGAGCAGTGTCGCAGGACAGTAGGGAAAACCTGGGGAATGAAACCCAGGGTGGTCCTGTGGATTTACACTGCTATCATAAGACCAATGTTGGCCTATGGAGCTGTTGTCTGATGGCCCAAGAGTCAACAAATAACAGCAAAACTCAAGCTAGGCCAGGTACAAAGAGTTGCCTGTCTGAGCATAACCGGAGCCATGCGAACAACACCAACGAGAGCAATGGAGATAATGCTGTGTCTCCCACCACTAGACCTACATCTAGAAGAAGTGGCTCTGACTACCATGACTCGCCTTAAATCTGTTGGCATACTACCAAATGCAAGCTGTGGCCAAACCAGAAGCCGCCTGTGGACTGAGGCTGTCAGAAAGATACCCCTTTTACAGGCATGTGCAGATGGTATTCCGCCTCGGCTTGTCTTTGATAAACCTTACACCATACACACTACTGGTGAAGACGAGGCCGGCGTTGAAGGTGTAAACTATGTCTTCACGGACGGATCAAAGAAAAAGGATGGAGCAGGCTGTGGTATATATTCCAGGAATCTGCGACTCCGATGCAGCTGGACTATGGATAAAAATGCCAGTGTAGTAGAAACAGAACTCGCTGGTATAACCATAGCCGCACAAGAGATTGCTCGCAGAGAAATAACGGGCAAGACAATAAGAATCTGCACAGATAGTAGACAGTCACTACTGGCCCTGAAAAATTATAAAATAATTAAAGGATCAACATGGGAATGTCACCAAGCACTTGTGAGAGCATGTCAGATGAATAACATCTGCCTATGCTGGGTCAAAGGACACTCACAATGCAACGGCAATATAGAAGCTGACAAACTGGCCAAGAAGGCAGCCAACCTGAGTATCCTTGGGCCTGGTCCTTCAAGTACGCTACCAGTTGCAGCGAAACTTCAATTAATAAAGGAAAACACCCACATAAAATTTAAGACGTTATGGGATGAAACAAGCAGCTGTCAGCTGGCCAGAAATCTCTTGAGATATCCCAGCGAAGAGACGGCGAGGAACTATCTGGCAATGTCCAGGGGTAAACTGCCATTTGTTACAGGAATCCTAACCGGACACTGCCGGGTAAGGAAACACCTCTATAACATGAGACAAAGCGACCCAGCCATCTACAGAGGATGTGAACAAGAAGATGAAACGATCGAGCATGTACTTTGCGAATGTCCTGCCGTGTCATCGACCAGAGAATCCATATTGGGGGAACGTTGGCCTTCTATGGCCAATTTGAGGGAAATGCCCCTGGGCAACATCATCACCTTTTGTACAACATTGGGCTGGTCGATGGCCTAGGGAGACATTTCCCTCACGGAGGAAGCACAAGGGGCCCAATGGGGCCTAAGTGCAGCGGATCTCGATCCGCACTCCGGACATATTCCAGATTCCATCGTGATAGAGCAAAAAAATCTCAACACAGCTCACGTACGCCGTGACCGAGTAGATTTTTTTGCTCTAGCCCTTGTTGTCTAAACTACTTAAATTCTGAGTAAATTTACAACCCGAATATATTCAAAGTACTCTGTATATATGCATGTTTAAGTAGCTATAAATAAAATTATGTACATGTCTACATGCAAGTTGTTGTTGCAGGTCAATTCGAGAAACTGCTGGTCCGAACTTCTACCACTTCTGAGATTGCCAGAGCACTGTGTCAACGGAAGCGTCGCTCTCAAACAGGTTTATTTAAGGTAATAATTTCATTATTTTTAAGACAGTACATACCTGCGTTAAAAAAGTTTTATCACTGACCATTTTGGTACTAATTTGTTAGTTTATATAATAATATAGATATATACTGGCATGACAATAACATGACCGAATGCAAATTATAAAGATTTTAATATTACATTGATCTTATTTTTATAAGGTTTTTGTTTTCCAAATTACAGTCTGCAAGCTTAAACAATATTAAAGCAAGAAACTATAAGGATTTTAGTAATATAAAGGAGAGTTTGGCAATTTTTTTTTCTTTGTAGGTCAAAAAGAATGTCATTTTTTTCCACCTACAAGATTTTAGATTTCTAAAAATGGCAAAATAGGTATTATACGCAATTAAAACAGGCAAAGAACTATTACAGTGATAATAAATACATCACAAAAATTAGACATCCCCTAAAGTCAAAGCTGTGTGGAAGGGGGTTTACATATTGAAGAAAAATGCAGACAAACATCTATTACCCACCGACATTGCCATCTGATGTGCTAGGGATCGAACCCATTAACACGGCGGTCTTTAAACTACACGTATTTGTCACACTACGTCTTAGCTCGCAGAGCTATCGTGCCAATATGATAACGTACACGATATTGATATCTTTTACACCTACACAAAAATATACTTGGGTACCTAATACCTATGAGAAAATATAAATATTGAGGGGACTACACTGCGCAACTTATTTAACGCACAACCAAAAAGTTAACTCAAATTTGACGTTATGTATTTTCGACAATTTTTGTTCGTTTTGGTCGATTTTTTTTTCAAATTGCAGGTTTTTTTCTTAGGAATATCACTGTCTTAGTTGTTTTGATAAAACGAATGATTTTGATATTATACCAGGTGCTATAAAAATGTTATGTTTTTTCTCCGAAATTTCAAAACGTCCTGTGGGCTATACAAGGCATTGCAAGTTATTGCAATTATAGCCAATTTAAAGCCTCATGTTTTTTCTACATTTTCTTTTTTTATTCATTTGTTTATTTCTGTTACTTCATAAAATATCCAATTTTTGAGTTGACGTGATTTTTATTAAATTTATTAACTTTCTTTTTTGTCAAGTGCTCATTATTTATTACTCATTATACTGGTTCAATGCCTCATTTTGCGTTCTGTTTTCCTTGATATCTTATAATTTATTGAGAGATGCGAGGTGTTTTAGAAGAGAAAAAGGTCTTAAAAGGACAAAAACTCAAAAAACATACCTAGAAAAATGGATTGCTTTAATCAATAAAACAACGAATAACAGGAAACAAAACAAAAGTAAATAGAGAATTAGTATCTGGTGTTTCCACCCCTTCCGCGAATGACCTCCCGACATCTTTGGTTCATACTTAAAACCAAAGTTCTGATTAGGTTCTGATCTAGGCCATTCCATAATTCGACTAGGCGTCCTTCCAATTCTTGTAAAGTTTGGGGTTGTCGTCCCTCACTTCGTAACCGCCGACCGATAAAATCCCAAACATGTTCGATGGGGTTAAGGTCGGGGCTACGGGCTGGCCAGTCTATGTGATTAATTCCTACTTCTTCAAGATAATTTCTCACGATAAGACTCGTGTGGGGACGCGCATTGTCTTGCATAAGTAAAAAATTGGGTCCTATATAGGGGGCATAAGGCAAAACATGTGCTTCAAGAATGTCTGTGATGTATCTGTCAGAATTGAGATTTCCATTCACAGTTACCAAGTCCGTTCGCCCAGTCAAAGATATTCCGCCCCACACCATGACGGATCCACCTCCATATAAAGTTGTGATGTGCAAAAAATTGCATCGACTGTATCGCTCATCGGGTCTTCGGTAGACGCGATTACGTCTGTCACAATTATACAAACTGAACCTTGACTCATCAGTCCAAAGAATACGTTCCCAATCTGCTTCCATCCAATTAACATGCTCATTGGCAAAATTCAATCTGGCTCTTCGATGATCTACTGTTAATGCGGGTCCTCGAGCAGCAATCCTGGGTCTTAAATTTGCCTCCCTCAGTCGTCGGCGTACAGTTTGAACGCATATGAGTGGACCACCTGCGTCTTGAAGTTGTGCTCTTAAATGTGTTGCAGTAATAAATCGTTGTCTTACAGCATTTACTCTTAAAAAGCGATCCTGGATAGCAGAGGTAACACGAGATCTACCTTGACCGGCCCGTCTGGAATGTTCTCCTGTTTCCGCGTACCTTTGAATTGCTCTCGCTATAGTTGTGTGAGACACTCCCAATCTTCCAGCTATGCGGTTGTAACTCCACCCTTCACCATGTAATGTAGCTGCCTCAACACATTCATCACGAGTTAAATTTCTGGTTTGGCGTTCCATTATTCACTAATTATTGCTAGACTGTCGACAAAAAACTAATGACACAGTTGTCAGTTTATGACGTGTAATCTTCGATTTCCATAGCTTGCTAGCTGTTTGAGTTGTCCGATAAATGCATTTCATGTGAATAAAAGCATATGGTGTTTCAAAACGGTGTATTTCATGAAGTAACAGAGATAAACAAATGAATAAAAAAAGAAAATGTAGAAAAAACATGAGGCTCTAAATTGGCTATAATTGCAATACCTTGTATAGCCCACAGGACGTTTTGAAATTTCGGAAAAAAACATAACATTTTTATAGCACCTGGTATAATATCAAAATCATTCGTTTTACCAAAACAACCAAGACAGTGATATTCCTATGAGAAAAAACCTGCAATTTGAAAAAAAAAATCGACCAAAACGAACAAAAATTGTCGAAAATACATAACGTCAAATTTGAGTAACTTTTTGGTTGTGCGACTTTCCCACACATACCGTAAAATGCACTTTTCTCCTATATTATCCTATTTATTTTTAACCGTTATTTCAGATCTTTTGATCTGAATCGAGATCGAGATTTTTTTCAAATAACATTGCCAGCAGAATAAAACGTTTAACATAACCTTCATTATTGAATGAACTATTCCTTTTTTTAAATAAAGTACGAGTAAACTTATAAATAATAAATCATCCCATTACACACTCAAATGTGTTAACAGCTATCTTACACATCTATAAAATTTTACGATTTCTTTTCGCGTTCCCAATAAACAAAATTTGTGATAGAACATATTATTATCGAACTATTTGCGATCTAAACTAGGCATCTTTCAAATTCAATTAATTTAAATTTCTGAAAGGTGCCCGGCAAATTCGCGCATGCGCTATTGAGACGGCCTCGGTATGTGATTTAGCTTAGCCTACCAATGATCCTGTATAGGCTCCATTTGGTTATACCTTACAAAAAAAATTCGAGATTGAAGCGACTTTTCCCCTTGTTTTCATTCTACTATAGAGTAATTAGCATTTGTTAAAACATAAATTTGTGTAAAAGTGTTTGAATAAAATCCGTGGCCGCGTGCGTGAATATCGGTCGGCGAGCCCGAGATGTTTACAGATTAGGCGGTGCTAGTCTGGCATCGTTATCAGGCCGTAAGTTTTGTATTCCGCGTCTGCCGCATCTCTCGGTGATAAGGGAACGCGAAGGTTGCCGGATGATCCGGTGCCACAGGCCAGCCAGCCTAGGCTAGGCAGTCTGCTGCCGCCGTCTGTGTCGCCAAACAGTCTAGCTCGACACAGACTGGGACGATAGGTATTATAATCACTTGCACTATGCAACACTTGCTTGGTGCTGGTGCGTGACGGGCGGGCCGCGTTCGGACACAGCACTACTACCGGTGGCCCTGGCCCGGCACCCCGGCCGACTGTCCCGGCCCGACATATGAATGGACCCCTCGCCACCCCTCTCTCTTTCGAAATACAACAACAATCTCGTTGACGGCGCCACGAGACGGTCTCACGTGGTGCGCCACGAGGCCGCCTCACACAGCCAGCAAGAAAATGTTGGCTTAGGTCAGTGACAGTATGCCGCCGTGACCCGTCTACGTCTACGGTATACTTGCTCGGTGTATAATAGTTGTCACGTCTCACGCCTCTGTTTCTATGTCGCAGATACCTGGACCGGTGGGAGAAGGTGCACTTCCTCCATGAAGAGGCCGATCGTGGAAGTGACGACGACGAAGAAAGCAGGCACAAGCGCTGGTCCGCAAGAGCTCTGCATTCCGTTCCGTATACGTACAATTACAATCAGCACAACATCGCCGGTAAGTGACCTGCGATTTTTCTTATTTTCTCCCTATTACATACTTTTAGATTTACCCTCGTACACTGTAGTGCATTTTATGAAACGTGTACATCTATTGAAACTTTAAACTACAAGTAATCTCACCATCTAGAACCATATACTATACAGGGTGGGGCAATAATGCGTCGGACTTCGATATCTCGAGTTCTATGATGCTAGAAATTAAAAAAAATGCGTTCCATGAGAGCTAGAAATTAAAAAGAAATACAAGTAAACTAAATAAAAAATTCTATAACTGGAAATTACTTTCGAACATACAGGGCGAGTCAAGTAAAAATTACAGGACCAAGTGCCTTTTTTTAAATGGAATGCTATGTGTATCAGTACATTTTTTGAAGCCCATTTCTGGTCTCCTTTCACTCCTATTGACTACCTCCCAACCACTTGGATATAATGATTTTTTTTGTTGAAATAATGCAGATGGATATTAAAAAAAATCACTACAGTCACAATTATGGGTTTTACGAAAAACTTATGTGAATACCATTTACGACACATCTAAATAAACACGTTCGTAGCTACAAACGTAAGATCCACTCACGCAACATCCCTCTTTATTTAGTTGGCGCCTATGGATGCATGCTGTAAAATGCGCTGTTTTTGATTTACACATTTTTTGAGAATTTTTTACATTTTTTACGTGTGATTAATAATTTATGAATTCCAATTATATCGCCCAACTTCAGTTCCAAATTACTAGCACGATTAGCAGTAGCATTTGTTGATTTGAGTTAATGATTTAATGGTAAGGCGTATTACCATATTAGTATTGAAAATACTTCTGGTTGCGTATATGGTATATTAAAGGCGGCTTTGAAAAAACGTTCGTGAATGCGAGCGACCTCGATCTGGTCACGTCCTCCTGGAGACGACTTAGCTATGTTGTTATCTATGTATATGCTTGGGTTATATGGTTCATTCAGTTACAGAGAATGTTAGTATGAAAATATAAATCATATGGGCTTGTGTTAATGTTTATAAACATTTAGGGACTGCGTGTGACTGTGCCATCGAGCCGCCGCCTGTCAGCATTCATTGCATCATTCCCGATACCGGGTCGTCATAAATTACAAAATCTCAAAAAATGTTTAGTTTTCGGGAAAACGCTATTATTTATTTATAAAAGTTTTTACTTGCCCAAAAAATAGTAATGACGTCGACAAAAATCATATTTTTTTATACGGGCTGGTCACAAATTACAAAATCTCAAAATATGTTTGGTTTTCGGGAAAACGCTATTATTTATTTATAAAAGTTTTTACTTGCCCAAAAAATAGTAATGACGTCGACAAAAATCATATTTTTTATACGGGGTCGTCATAAATTACAAAATCTTAAAAAATTTTTAGTTTTCGGGAAAACGCTATTATTTATTTATAAAAGTTTTTACTTGCCCAAAAAATAGTAATGACGTCGACAAAAATCATATTTTTTTATACGGGCTGGTCACAAATTACAAAATCTCAAAATATGTTTGGTTTTCGGGAAAACGCTATTATTTATTTATAAAAGTTTTTACTTGTCCAAAAAATAGTAATGACGTCGACAAAAATCATATTTTTTATACGGGGTCGTCATAAATTACAAAATCTCAAAAAATTTTTAGTTTTCGGGAAAACGCTATTATTTATTTATAAAAGTTTTTACTTGCCGAAAAATAGTAATGACGTCGACAAAAATCATATTTTTTATACGGGGTCGTCATAATTACAAAATCTCAAAAAAATTTTAGTTTTCGGGAAAACGCTATTATTTATTTATAAAAGTTTTTACTTGCCCAAAAAATAGTAATGACGTCGACAAAAATCATATTTTTTTATACGGGCTGGTCACAAATTACAAAATCTCAAAATATGTTTGGTTTTCGGGAAAACGCTATTATTTATTTATAAAAGTTTTTACTTGCCCAAAAAATAGTAATGACTTCGACAAAAATCATATTTTTTATACGGGGTCGTCATAAATTACAAAATCTCAAAATATGTTTGGTTTTCGGGAAAACGCTATTATTTATAAAAGTTTTTGCTTGCCTAAAGTAATGTCGCCACAAATTATGTTTATTATACGGGGTGGTCAAAAATTACGAAATCTTAAAATTCGGTAAGAGTAAAGTTTAAGACTACTTTTTGATCACCACGTATACAAACTAATGATGATTTTGCCACAATTATGTTTTTATGCGGGGTGAATAACCAACAGTAAAAACCAAATTAAAAATATAATATTTATTAAAATGATTAGTATATTTAACCTAAATGTCAGATATGAAATTCCCTGTTATTCCCCAAGTAAATATTTTTCCTCAGAATAAATCCTCAGGATTTATTCCCTCATTTTTGGGGAAAATCCCCTAATCTGGCAACGTTGTCATTAACTAACGGATCTATGTTCGCTGACTCGGGAAATAGGTGCCAAAAAAATTCACTGCCTCCTATAACTATATTTATCGCATAATTAGTGCAAAGAAAAGCCACTGTACATAACACTAATGAACGGCGCCTTGTAGAATATAATGTTTGTTGTAACGTTATCGATTGAGTGAGATTCACACGCTGGAATTGTGTTGCACACCATAAAGAATGATGCTCTGTGGGCAGTGGTAATGGTTAGTGCTGAACTGCGACTAATGTCTAGTGCGACTGCTCGTGTTCGACGCTCGTTTTGCGTCTATTATCATTGGCTTGTCGAGAGTGCCGATCGTCCACGACACGACATCCCAGCAAACCTCGGGCCTGTCTGCGTGTCTTCCCAGCTATAATCAATAGAAACTGCATTTCAGCGCGTTATCCGATTTCTGTAGCACTTTCTATCTTACTTTCGGTTCGCAGCGACTCTGGTTTTATCGCCCCACCACTTGAAGCATGTGTTCCGCAATACTGAACACTGTCGGGGTTCAGCAAGGCTGGTGAGCGATTTCTCGTGAGCGAGAAATTGTGGACGATAGCGAAGCAGGAGACAAGCGAAATCGCGCTGGAAAGTTTGAATTAGGAGCGACACCCTTACCCGCTGAACGATATATCGTTCATGTTTTGTGCCAGCGTGGCCGCTTGTTAACGTGCTTGAATTTATTTCTTATGACTTTGTCGTGCACGATTTCTCGCTCACAATAAATCGTTCGCCACGTGAAAAATCGCTCGAACCCTAGAGTGGCTCGAACACTTAACATGCGTATTGAAAATACCAGACACAACTGGTAAAATTTTCTCAAGTGAATTGAATAAAAATAAAACTCAGTTGTGTTACGATTTTTTCGTTCGTTTGACCCTGAAGGTCTTGTTGTCCTTTTAAACAGGTTATCTTGCATGGGGTGGTCAAAAATTAGTCTCATTTTTTTTGTTTTCGAAAGTTTTTGTTTGCCTAAAAATAGTGATGACTTTGTCAAAAATTGTGTTGTATACACAGGGTGGTTAAGAATTACAAAATCTTAAAATTTGAAAAGAGGAAACTGTGATTTTTGATTACCCCGTATTAAAATAATTGTTGCTAAATCATCATTAGTTTTTTATACGTGGTGATCAAAAAGTACAAACTTTACTCTTGAATTGATTTTGCAATGTTTGACCACCCCGTATAATAAACATAATTTTTGTCGACATTAGTTTAAGCAAGCAAAAACTTTTATAAATAATAGCGTTTTCCTGAAAACTAAACATTTTTTGAGATTTTGTAATTTGTGACCACCCCTTATAAAAATATGATTTTTGTCGACGTCATTACTATTTTTTGAGCAAGTAAAAGCTTTTATAAACAATAAAATTTTCTCGACAATGTATAATTTTATACGTGGTGATCAAAAAGTACAAACTTTACTCTTACCGAATTTTAAGATTTTGTAATTTTCGACCACCCCGTATAATAAACATAATTTTTGTCGACATTGCTTTAGGCAAGCAAAAACTTTTATAAATAATAGCTTTTCCCGAAAAGTAAAAATTTTTTGAGATTTTGTAATTTGTGATCACCCCGTATAAAAAATATGATTTTTGTCGTCGTCGTTACTATTTTTTGGACAAGTAAAAACTTTTATAAACAATAAAATTTTCTCGACAATGTATAATTTTATACGTGGTGATCAAAAAGTACAAACTTTACTCATACCGAATTTTAATATTTTGTAATTTTTGACCACTCCGTATAATAAACATAATTTTTGTCGACATTACTTTAGGCAAGCAAAAAGTTTTTTAAATAACAGCGTTTTCCCGAAAACTAAAATTTTTTTTGAGATTTTGTAATTTGTGACCACCCCTTATAAAAATATGATTTTTGTCGACGTCATTACTATTTTTTGAGCAAGTAAAAGCTTTTATAAACAATAAAATTTTCTCGACAATGTATAATTTTATACGTGGTGATCAAAAAGTACAAACTTTACTCTTACCGAATTTTAATATTTTGTAATTTTTGACCACTCCGTATAATAAACATAATTTTTGTCGACATTGCTTTAGGCAAGCAAAAACTTTTATAAATAATAGCTTTTCCCGAAAAGTAAAAATTTTTTGAGATTTTGTAATTTGTGATCACCCCGTATAAAAAATATGATTTTTGTCGTCGTCGTTACTATTTTTTGGACAAGTAAAAACTTTTATAAACAATAAAATTTTCTCGACAATGTATAATTTTATACGTGGTGATCAAAAAGTACAAACTTTACTCATACCGAATTTTAATATTTTGTAATTTTTGACGACTCCGTATAATAAACATAATTTTTGTCGACATTACTTTAGGCAAGCAAAAACTTTTATAAATAATAGCGTTTTCCCGAAAACTAAATTTTTTTTGAGATTTTGTAATTTATGACCACCCCGTAAAAAAAATATGATTTTTGTCGACGTCATTACTATTTTTTTTGGGCAAGTAAAATTAACGGAATTACTACTTATGCTTGAACAGTTTTGATATTACAGGTAAAACTAATATTCATAAGATTAATAATTAATAAACACTAGCGGCCAAGTGACCCAGGCAGCTTTCACGATCGGGAATTATGCAGTGAATGCTGTCAGGCATTCTTTTTTATTTAAAAAATTATAAATAAGAAACAATTCAAATAATAAATTCATTATTCAAATTCATCAGTTTACTCTTTTAAATGTGTATGCTGCTGAATGTATATTCTTAAAACGCGGCCGCTCATTAGCTAAATCAGAATCTCTTATTTAGTGATTTATGATTTCATTTTTGCTATCATAATTCACAATGGGAACCTACTCATGTTGTATATGCTACAAATTCGATTAAACAATTCGAATTTTTATAAGTTCATCCTAAATAAATTCGATTATATATCTCGTGTAAACACTAACGCCCGGTGTCGACTCTTTTAGGATAGGACCGTACCGGCTGAGCGATATGTTTCTTGTTTATGTTATCGAGACGTATTTAATTGCCTTCATGGCGAGACAGTTTCGATAACTGTAAAGTATTTATGGGCTGCTTTGACGGCCCTATGAAAGGAATAATATGTAGAGGTTTTGTTAGTTAGTTTAGAATAATATACGTCTGTAGCCTACACTTGTTCTTTTATTTTAATTATCGTTGGGCATTCGTCTACACTCGAATTATTAAATTTATGAAAATTATGATTATGAAAATATCCCGATTATTCCCATCACTACTAGCAATCTCCTCCAATATAGCTGCACTAAATACTTCCCAGTCCCCAGTACTCTTCACGCCGCTAAAAGGCCGAGCGCTGCGATATCTACATGTATTGCGTCACTCGATCGCGACACCGCTGTCTTTTGGCCTTGAACGAAAACTTCTAACTTGGTCCCCATATACTCTTGTCTAAACATAAACATTTCCAATGTTGAAAAAATCACCTCGACATCACAATTATGTTTAGAAATATGACAGTGGAGAGTTAAATAACACGTTTCACAAAAACATGTTTTTTTCTAGTTTTTTCGAAATAAAAAACTCCTGACCACCAAAAAATGCCGTAAACCGTGATTTCGTGTACACTATCACGTAATGAATGAATTGCATCAAGTCCGGTTTGGTTCTACGCAACATTTTTTTTCTCGAACACTAAGCGTTAACGTGTATGAGACTCAGGGCTCTACAATGTTTAAAAAACATTCCTAATGGTCGTATGGTCGTTTTTTTTAATTCGTGAAAAATGCCAGTAATTGATACCCGTAGCTGCTATTTCCACCAAATAAAAATTGAGTTATTTAAAAAAAAAATAAGTAAAAAAAATGCAATGATTTCAATTTCATTTTCTGATCCTTGAAATAAAAAAATTCGATACAACTTTTTAGCTTGCTATTAGCTACACTTGTCCCGAGCAACAAGTATGGGAACGTTACAGTTAAATTCTGGAGACATATTTTCGATTATAACTCGAAAAATATGGAAAGTTATTACTGAGGTATTTTGTTGTTTTTTTTTTAATATCTACGCCCTCTTTAAATATTCTTGTGAATATGAAGTTTTATTTTTTTTTATAAGGCTGGGGGGCGAAATCTAAAATGCTGGAAAAATTGGAGACGTGGCCTATATATTTTTCCTCTTCTCAACACCATTATGTTTTATAGTTTTCTTCCTTACTTTCTGAGGATGAACTTGAACTGGAATCCAGTAACTGATACATTGTACTTCAAACACACCACTATTTCGCAGACCACAAACAGTTTTATAAATAACAATGACCGCAGACTGGCAGTCTATGCTGACAGTAAAAAAATACAAAGGTTAGGTTTACAGTAAAGTCGACTTTTTCTCCTAAAACGGGCCAAAATCGAAACTTTACCAAAAAGGAAGCTTTTTAGTAAAAGTGCCTTTAACGGCCAGTTCCATAATCGACGTAAAGCTTCCTTTAATATTAAAAGGCTCCTTTAAGTTCTAAAGCGTGTTCCATAATCGAATTTTAAAGACACTTTTACTAAAAAGCTTCCTTTTTGCTAAAGTTTCGATTTTTTCTCTTTTGAGGGGAAAAAGTCGACTTTATTGTAAACTTAACCTACAAAATTATTTTTTACTGTCAGCAAAAACTGTCAGTACTTAATAGTGGTCGTTAGGGCTAGGTGGGTTTGAAATACAATCTATCGTTTACTGAATTCCAGTTCAAGTTCTCCCTGAGAGGTGAGTGAGGAAGAAGACATAACGGTGTTAAGAAGAGAAATAATATATAGGAAACCGACTGCAATGTTTTCATCAAAACGACGCGACGACAGAATTTTTCCATCGTTTTTGAAATCACCCCTCCCCCTCCAGCCTTGCCCTCAAATAAAAATAAAACTTTATCATACTATCATATAATTGACAAAAATCCCTTCTCCGCATTTGTTACTTTATTGGTCACTTTATTTTCGATAACTTTTCTCTGCAAATATATGGCATTCAGTAATTTAATCTTGTCCTCTTTCAATAAAGTGGCTTTTTTGCGGATTTTGTTCCACGCAACGTTGACCCATTATTTATTATATATACCAACACTTTAATAACAGGATAAATATATACAATGAAGCAATTACCACAATGTTTACAAACCAACAAAATTTATTTAAATCTCCAACACAAAAATCCACGTCGAAAATTTTAGGTTATTATTAAATAAAATTGTCAGAATGAGTGGCAAAATGAGTGACAATTTTACCTCTCGACTAACTTCACATGTAACTTTCAGGCGCGCAAACACTATAAATATTCACAAATTGACGCTTTTCCTAACGGGAGATGCATTTCACTTTATGGAACAGAACCGACTTTACAGAGAATTAAGTCTACTTTTTCTAAAAGTTCACTTTTCGAAAAGGTTGCTTTTGTTCATATTTATGGAACTGGCTGCAAAATTCGATTATAGAACACCCTTTAGAACTTAAAGGAGACTTTTGATATTAAAGGAAGCTTTACGTCGATTATGGAACTGGCTGTTACAGCCAGTTCCATAAATATGAACAAAAGCACCCTTTTCGAAAAGTGAACTTTTAGAAAAAGTAGACTTTTAATTCTCTGTAAAGTCGGTTCTGTTCCATAAAGTGAAATGCATCTCCCGTTAGGAAAAGCGTCAATTTGTGAATATTTATAGTGTTTGCGGGCCTGAAAGTTACATGTGAAGTTAGTCGAGAGGTAAAATTATCACTCATTTTGCCACTCATTCTGCATTGTCACTCATTCTGAGAATTTTATTTAATAATAACCTAAAATTTTCGACGTTGCTTTTTGTGTTGGAGATTTAAATAAATTTTGTTGGTTTGTAAACATTTTGGTTAATTTCTTCATGTATATTTTTATCCTGTTATTAAAGTGTTGGTATATATAATAAATAATGAGAACGTTACGTGGAACAAAATCCGTAAAAAAGCCACTTTATTGAAAGAGGATGAGATTAAATTACTGAATGCCATATATTTGCAGAGAAAAGTTATCGAAAATAAAGTGACCAATAAAGTAACAAATGCGGAGAAGGGATTTTTATTTGAGGACAAGGCTGGAGGGGGGGGGTTGATTTCGAAAACGATGGAAAAATTCTGACATCGCGTCGTTTTGATGAAAACATTGCAGTCGTTTCCTATATATTATTTCTCTTCTTAACACCCTTATGTCTTCTTCCTCACTCTCTCAGGAAGAACTTGAACTGGAATTCAGTAAACGATAGATTATATTTCAAACCCACCTAGCCCTAACGACCACTAAGTACTGACAGTTTTTGGTGACAGTAAAAAATAATTTTGTAGGTTAAGTTTTTAAGTTTACAATAAAGTCGACTTTTTCCCCTCAAAAGCGCCAAAATCGAAACTTTAGCAAAAAGGAAGCTTTTTAGTAAAAGTGTCTTTAAAATTCGATTATGGAACACGCTTTAGAACTTAAAGGAGACTTTTGATATTAAAGGAAGCTTTACGTCGATTATGGAACTGGCTGTTAGTTTTTTAGTTATCTATAAAAAACCGTTTGTTTCAACTTTGCGAAATTTTTAGGTTAAGTTCGCCACTCAGGCGCTAGTTGAAAGCGATAGAAACTCATATTTAAATTTTATTTCCCACACGCCCATTTTATCCAGGTATGAATTTCTGCTAATTTAGCATTAGGCCGTGACAGAATAGAGTGCTTGGATTATAAATGATATCTGGGATATTATCCAATATGATTTTTACCAATTTTAACCTATGAATGTAAACAGGTAATATGATTGTGATGATGACTTATTTGTTGCTTGCGCTGTGAAAATTTGCACCTCGCGTGTTATTGATTTGGGAAAGTTTAATACCTACGCGATCACGAACTCGATTGCAAACGCCAAACTTGAAAGGGATATAGGATGTGTGCATTTTTGTTCCGCTACCATGAAATGTGGGCGGGCGTCTGTCGCCGCATTCAGCGATTTGAGTTATTATTGATTTTGTTGTTTATGATTGATGCGCACACACTTAACATGATATATTTGCTTTCCTTCCTTTTTGCTTAATGTCCAAGTGGTATTCCATTCCGACTTGGTTTTTGTTGGGGACAAATTATAAGATGATAAAAGAATCTAACATAATTTAAAAAAAATAAAAAGGAAAACTAAATTCGTCAAAATTATTGCATTCTTTTTATTTTAAGGTCAATAACAAATGTCAGAAAAAAATCCTTGTCTGTCCTAGTCGCTAGCTCTTGGCTAGCCTGGCTTTAAATCGGATTTTTGCATGAAACTAATAACTTCCCCTTATTCAGGGTGGTCCATTTTCGAAGGGGAAACTTTAGAGGCAGACAGAACCACAAAATAATATCAGTTTGTATTATAAACTATACCCTGGTTGGTGCTGGTGTAGAGTGATTCATCACCAGCATATGGACGGCTCAGGAAGATGAGTTGCGAAGGGAACGAAATTCCATAGGCGTATCATTTTAGAGGGGGCAGAATAAAAAAAATTAAAGAAAATATCCAAGTTATTAACATTGTTTTTAAGTGTACTTGTGATGGTTCTTTTTTATTATCTTAAGAATATTCCCTCGTATACATTTTTGATCATTTTCAGTTCTCCTCCTGTCAAATTCGGTCGCTTACAATTGGAATTATTGGTTCTAGAACCACTATTACTCGCATTCGTCGCTTCCATCGCATAAAAACACTAAACACTCGCGTATAACATAATATTATAATTAATTTATATCGCGAATCAACCGTACATAAGACAAAATGAAAAGCCACTGTCGCGTCAAAACATACATGCATGAAACAACGCATGCGTCAATATATCCACCGAAATCCCGCGTCTTTGCCTCTGACCAATGAAATTTAATTTAATTTAGAACCGCCTAAAACTCACCAATGAGAGCGATAGACCCGGTTACTAATGAGTTCCGCCCACCATTTCTATAGAGTGTACACAAATTTGCACACTAAGAAATTATGTGATCCATTCCAAATAGGCAGACCGTTCAATTGTGATTGTGGTGTGATATTATGTATGAATCACTCCACACTATTTCGGAACCAGATTTTTATTTTTTTATACATATCGAAAAAAATTTATTAATATTTTTAAAACTGCTGCAGATATTTAAATAAAAGTTGGAGCTTTTGAATAGGTAATCTAGATACATATTTTTACGTAAAAAATAATATTTTTCTTCCACCAGTGGCGTGCGTACGGACAGATCTTTGATTTTAATGAAAATTTGAAGATTTTAATGAAAAAAATGGTACGCCAATGTTTTTTTAGAAAAAAAAACTATTTCTGGAATCCTTGTTCAATTTACAACAGAAAAAGTCTCCTTACTTTTTTCGTTTGACACACCGTTTGCCAGTAAAAAATTAAATTACCTAATGATTTCTGAAAAACAAGTAAACGAAAATGAGAAATTTAATTAGTAGCTTTCAACAGCAACAGAAAATTAAGGGTAAAATCACAAAAATTGCTCGAAATGTAGTCCGCCCACCTCAATACATTTTCGACATCTTCTCACTAACGCCATTCATTGCAGCAGATACTTCATGCGGATTTCGCCGCATATCATTGCAAGGCTTGCTGAATTCTTAAAATTAAATCCTCCCTTGTTAATACGGGATTAGCGTAGACTTTAATAGTGCCCCAAGCGGCGTAAAAGTCTAGAGGATTAAGATGCGGTGACCTGGGTGGCCAGGCCACTGGTCCAATACCATTAACCACGTCATTATTACATAGTTTATAATACACAGTGACATTATTTTGTGGTTCTCTGTCTGCCTCTTAAGTTTTCCGCTTTCGAAATGTACTGGTTCGAACTGGTTCTGTAAGCACTTCACTAAAAATACACTACGAACAGCGAAGAACGAAAAAGTATCGGCTAAGAGAGTTTGGTTTCCGACGCGTGTCCTATTTATGTCTTCTCCCTTCCCGAGTTTCCTGCCAGCGGTTTCATCACGCGGTGTCAGTATCGCAGCACATGGTATGTAGATGGCACGCGGTAGATATCTATGAATTCGCGCGGCGTAATTCAAATATTTAAGATAGGGTACTACTATTCAAAACGTTTGGTGTAAAACGGATCGGAATGTATGTACGTTACAAGTGAATATACCAGATGGAAGTACCATAGTCTTGGAGTCCAATGTTATTAACTTGTGGCTAGGATGATCGGTATTTTCAGTATTTGCATTATAGGTATCATTAATCATTGGCGATTAGTCATAAAATAAAAACTTTTTTCAAATGTAATAATACCACAATATAATGATTTTGAGATATGATAACGTGGATATTCCGCTCATATGCTTTTGTGACGCTATCGCGCGTAAATGAATTTTTCGATTGCCATATGAAATGTAGCGTGAAATAGATGAATGAACATAAATAATGTTTTCATCTTTCTTCTTCTCGATATTGATTTTTTTTATGTAACACCTCTCGTCTTTAATCACATTACCTTAATTAAAGGGCCTCTCATCCAGGAGATGTGACGTAATGAATTTTTTTGTTGTTGCCTATCGGCTGTTCAGTTAAATACGGAGGTCGTGGATTTGCTAGAGGCTTGCACTTAGATACCTTTAGATATATCACCATAAAAATAACCATTGGATTGCCTGAGGGGCGCTAAAAAGACTCTACTTGATTAAGGAGCCTGAAGGGCTTTAGGTTAAAACAATAAAAAAATGTTCACTCTTGACACAAGGTCAAGTCGAGAAATTTATCATTTACAGCAAAAGTGAATTGTAAACCTTGGTAAAAGTAAAATGGAAATATTCCTTAAGGCGTGGTAATTCCTAGGGGCAATTAATTATTCAAAAATACCTTTTCTCTTCTCTGGAGATCCCCTCGTGGATGTGCTTGGCCTCCTAGGATCCTAGTCGAAAGCTTCGGCTCGGTGGTCCAGCTGAGCTGAGCTCTAAGGGTGATGTATACCGCAATGAGTGGAATGTGCCGGCTGCAGGAGGAGGTATCTTCCAGTCTAACGTTCAGGAATAGGTAATAATGGTCTCTGCTCACCACAGGAATTGATTCTCGGTCATGAAGGTGTGGAAGAAAAATTTACCAGAATCAGGTTTTACAAATTTGGACAAAAAATATATGTATAAATTCCCACTTGAACCGGATATCAAGAGTGAAATTTATACTAAAATGATTTTAAATAAAATAACTAGATTAATAGTTCAAAAATATAATATAATAAAAATATTGTAAAGTTAAATGTTGCAAGTAAATTTTGATTAAATTCCCAAAAATTGAGATTAGACTTTATGGAAGTAAAAAAATAATATTATCAAGACAGGAATGTGGTTTGCAAATTTTCACTATGCGATTAGATAAAAAATTGAAATAAATGCTGCTTTTTGCCGATGCAAAAGATAAACAAATACCTATGGCCTACGCCGTCGAAGTAATATCTTTTTAAAAAAACTTAAAGTATGCTACCATTCGATAAAACAGTAGCAGTGATTCAAAATCACCAGGTAGGTAGTCCAAAATCGAACGATTCAAATTTAAATAAAATATATATTTAATTCAATAAAAAAATAAACACATATATAATTTTTATATAATATAAAAACATATATACGTGGCTCTTGTGCCCACAGCTCACTTCAAGTAGTTGCTATTGTTTAAACCCTAAAATTTAATATGGCATTAACCTATTTTAAGGTTCTCACAAAGCCTTAATTACTTGGCCCAGCTGTAGAACATTTACACATATCTCTTAATAATAATAAAATATTTGTGACTGTACCTGATAACTTTGAATCACTGCACTACAACGCGGAAAATATATCTTCGAGAGCGTAAGGTCGATAGGCTAAAAACAAGCCGGCAGAAAAGGAAAAGGAATGATCTTTGCGGATCCCGCGTATAAATGTGCTTGTAGCGGGACGGAAAGGTAGGGGTAACGGTAGATGGTGAGTCGCGGTAAAATTCCACAAGTTCGCGCGGTTTTATTTCAAATATTTGAAATAGGAATTCAAACATTAGCCATAAAACGGGACGGAATTTATTTACGTTACAATTTTTATATATATTCCGACGAATTATGTAAATCATACGTTACTGACAGGAAGCTGGATTTGTGTGTGGGAATATCTCCAGCTCCCCATGTATTATTACTATTCTTATGATCTGAAAAACACCTCTGCAGGATGATACGTATTTAACTGATGTTTTTATTTCTTACAGATACCAACCGAGAATACAATCACTTGTCAACTGATTTGTACAGATCCTCGGATTACGACCGTCTAGCCCTCTCTCTGATATCGCCACTGCCTAACGAGCAAGACTTCGCCATCAATGTATGCACTCTACTCTCCAACGACGGTAAACATACATTGAAACTTGAAAAGCACCCTAGGATAGTGCACTATCTGCTAGGACATGCCGGTGTCTTTGATCACGGTAAGTATTTTTATAATAATGGAGTAATAATGATTGAAAATATCCCAAGCAGCAATGAAACACATTTTGGGCAACGCGTCGAAACATGATTTCGGACACGAAATATTTTATAAGACCAGTGTAGAAAATGAGACCAAAGTGGTGACGGAAAGTAGTGAATAAAAGTGCCCTTATTTTGCTCATAAAATCTGCCCTAATTGTTGCTAAAATTCCCCTATAATGTGTCTTATGTTCCCTAAACGTGCCCGGTGTGTGACCGATGTAACCCCAAAGTGTTTCTAATTTTTGGTTACAATGGTCGCCATCTGTTTGTCAAATTGTTGCCAAAGTACGATTTTGTGTCACAGAATAAAACCAAATGGACCCAAGCTATTTTTAATTATACGGCGTACAATATGTATGTAAAGTTGAACGACCGGCAACCCTGACCTACACAATGTTTTTCATTGGCGTAGACATTTTTTTTTCTTAGGGGGGTGAAAGTAGAAGGTGATCTAGGATGGTAGGAACCACATAAAAATAAAGTCAATGCACAATAGGTACCTACTTACAAGGGGTTAAACTACTTACAGGAGGTTAAAGTAGTGGGTTTTTATATGTAGAT
Source organism: Tetropium fuscum (assembly GCA_964058915.1). Taxonomy (NCBI): domain Eukaryota; kingdom Metazoa; phylum Arthropoda; class Insecta; order Coleoptera; family Cerambycidae; genus Tetropium; species Tetropium fuscum. The sequence continues at coordinate 16,042 of CAXKVY010001932.1, read as the reverse complement.
TTTCAACACCACAGCTGTTTGTTCACATTTTCGGCTATGATAAGGCGCATTATCCATAACCACGACACTTTCTGATTCCAAATGCTTAAGTACGCCGGCAAACCTCATATACCTACTTCGGAATTCATTTCCTCGTGGTAGTCTCCGGTCTTCTTAGATTGAAATATCAGTTCTCCATTACGCAAAAATCCACTATCACTTCCAATATGCGTTACGATTAAACGGCGACCTTTTCCAGACGGCATTTTTAAACCAGTTGTCCAGCCTTCAATCGCAGCTTGCCGTGCATTTTTCACTTTCCCATCCTGCCAGACTCTCTTCATAGAATGTCCTTCGTTGACCCACACGCCAGTGTAAAAAATTTTCCGCCCCTCGTTTCGAAACTTTTTTATTTTTCGAAGATCATCCATCCGCCAAGCAACTATTTCATATCTTTCTATGAGAATACTCTTTCTGTCTACTTTTCCATACGTAAAATTCATGTCTTTCAAAATTTTTGCCAGACTACTCCTGCACATTTTAGGTATAATATCATTTTCACTTATACCTTGTAGCACCTTATCTAAAGTGGGCAATTCGTTATTTCTAAAGAAACCGAAAGTGGACCGTTCTACGTATCGCATTTTTTGCATCACCGTCCACTACAATCTTATTTCGACCGCTTTTTGGTTTCGGTGGCTGTACACTTCCATGTACCTTTTCTTCTCTTAAAAGTGTGTATATGCTTGCATTTGATGCTTCTGTATAATCACGAACACATATCTACCAATTCATCCTTGTCGCGATGAGGGTGATCTATCTGTATGCAGTAAAATACTCGTAAAATTATTCTTTTCTCACCTACCGATCGGTACTGCCTACCTACCGTCCTTCGCCGATATTATATTGTATCACAAATCACATTAAAACAGCACTATATATATATACACGCGAATATCTTAACCAACGCACTACTCTATCGCGAATGACCGTTACAATTTACGCGCGTATAACCCATGGATCCTATGTAAGAGAGGGGACATTTGCTACTCCGTTCACTAAACACAGACGGCGCGTCATTTCGATGTATACCTACATAGGTAGGTATATAAATAATATATTAGCAATTCCCGCGAACACTATTCGATCCGAGAATCCGATCTCGATCCGAGAGATACGATTCCAATAAGTTAAAAAGAGATATACCGCTTGAATATTCGTTATTGGAGAGGTCATGTTGTCATACTTAACTTAAATCTAATTTTGGGTGAACGTGGCCTTTCATTGCGCACGATATTTCATTGATGATTATAAGCAAGATGCTTAAATATATAACAATTGAATCCAAGTTTTCACACCACTCATAAAGTATTGGTTTCAGGACGTTTTTTAGTGGGTGGTTCGCCATATTTTCCACAAGAAACAAAAATAAATATGTACCAAACAGCTGAATAGTCGTTAAAAAAACTTGAAAACGTAGAAATAAAATAAATATACCAAAATAAAGCAAAAAATTCTCAACAAAAAATAAGAACAATAAAATAAATATATATTTCCAAGTAAAGCAAAAATCAAAACAAATATATATTCCGAAATAAAGCAAAATATTCTCAAAAAAAAGGACACAAAATAACTACACCTATATTCCAAAATAGAGCAAAAAATTCTCGACAAAAAAAAACAATAAAGTAAATATATATTCTCAAATAAAGCAAAATCTTCTCAACAAAAAATTAAAACAATAAAATAAATACACGTAGTCAGTTTTTAATCGTCTCCGGATGATGCCAACTTGGTTGGCGAAACGCGCGTCTAGCGAAGTGAAAGTGTTTTGGTGTTTGTGGAAACTACTCCGAGTGTTATAATTACATGAGAGGTTCCAGCCCTATCCAGTAAAAAAATAAGAACAATAAAATAAGTATATATTCCCAAATAAAGCAAAAATAAAAACAATAAAATAAATATATATTCTCAAATAAAGCAAAATATTCTCAACAAAAAATAAAAATAATAAAATAAATACACCTATATTCCAAAATAGAGCAAAATATTCTCAACAAAAAATGAAAACAATAAAATAAATACACATATATTCCAAAATAAAGCAAAATATTCTCAACAAAAAATGAAAACAATAAAATAAATACACATATATTCCAAAATAAAGCAAAAAATATTCTCTACAAAAAATTAAAACAATAAAATAAATACACATTCCAAAATAAAGCAAAAATATTCTCAACAAAAAATGAAAACAATAAAATAAATACATATATTCCAAAATAAGTAACGATACCCCATCAATCAATAAGTAACGATACCCCATCCAACTACCAACTAATAAGTAACGATACCCCATCAATCAAGTAGTGGGAAATATATTTTTTGATTTTTTATTAAAACTGACTTCGTAAACCGACTTGAAGAGGAATTCAGTGCAGGCGCACTTGTTTCGTGCATTATTTTGTATATTATGCTACGGGCTTGCCCATCGGTGCGGTTTGAGTGATGTAACGTCCACGATTCTCGCCCTCGAGCTTCAGCTTCTCGCCCTAATTGGCGATTGGTGTTACAAAGTCATACGATTAAGGATTTAGAGGTCGTAATGAAACATCGAATTCTATCAATCAAAATAGTTTTCGCCAGCTTGCAGATCTACTTTCCAAATATGATAATAAATTCAAAGAATTTTTGGATGAATCTACTGTTTTTAGTGGTCTGTCGAAAACCATTCGAAAAGGGATACCAGACCCCTCTAGCGGTAATTCAATACAGGTAGGAATATTAGTTCTCTGTGTAGTTGTTACATGTAAATCCATTCAGTATGTTGTTTAGCCTACTTTTGGCTAGGGTCGCTGCTCTAGGTGCCTGCATTGCAGGACGCTGCTTGTCAAAGACTTTACTTAGTAATGTCCGATGAGTAGTAGCAACTGACCGCTAGAGGGGTCTGGTATCCCTCGCTTGCACACTACTGCTTAATCTGCTTGACTGTTTTGATAGTTTTGGTCATTCATTAATTCCTCTACCTACGGTGTACTGATGAGAGCCAAACAGCTCGAAACTAGTCTACACCTGGTGGAGGTATTGGTGAATGACCAAAAAAATCAAAATGCGGCACGGAAAATTAAAATTCGTTGAATCATTGATCGTAAATTCGACAAGCGAAATACCTATTGGTTTATAGAAAATATTTAACAATCTAATAAAATATATTTTGTTTATTTCAAAAAAGTTTGATACTTTTTCCAAAAATCATGTTTGTGAAACCCTGTAATTTTTTGTAAATGGATTTTCCATTGAAATTCTGAAGTGCCAGGAAAACGCGTGACCTTGAAAGTTTGAAAAATTTTGGCGCCATTAATGCTTCGCGGACCAAATTTAATATCAATATTAAATTTGGCTGCCCTACCTGATACTCTAGTCACGAGCCGCCACTGCGCTTGTAACTGATATTTTAATTAAACATGGAGAAATTTGAGATTTACGTGTGGCAACGTATCTCTTAGAACTACTGTATATTCATATATTTTCAATAGGGTTGAATTCAGTACAATTATAAGGACTATAATGTTGTCAATGCAGCTTTCTAACCCAACTTTTTTTGCAGGCTCTCTGAGGCAACTGTTTATGCATTTATATAACGAAATACGAAAAAAGCCTATACATAACTTCTGGAAGGATGTGCTCGAATCGCAGGAGTTTTTGGATCTCACGAATGAAACTAAGTTCGCAAAGTTAAAGCCTGCCGAGGAATCGCAGAAAAGCGATTCCCTCATCGTTAAAGACGAAATAAACGCTAGCCTAATTCTGTCCTTGCCCGACGCGCCCATGGACGTGGACGGTGACCGCTTAAACGGGCCGGACGAACGTGTCTGCGAAGCGCCCCCCGATTCGGATAGTGAATGTGACGTAGTATTTGACAGTGCATCCAAAGACGTCGAATGTGATAATTTCAAATTAAAAATAGAAGCGGGGGACAGTGAACTTTTTTGTATGAAACGTACATTGGGAACCCAGGACTACGTAGGCCAACGAGTATTACAAGTAGCTACTATATTACGAAACCTCAGTTTTATAGAGGAAAATATACCGGTTTTAGTGAATAACACTTCCTTTATCAGATTCTTGTTATTATGCACCACCTCGCAATGGCACATACTGAAGAACCTCGGCATGGACATGCTCGGAAACATCGCCTCGGAGTTTATAGTGAAGGACCTGCAGAACGACCTCCTGGCGTCGAATTTAATTAAAATCGTCACGCGGGGCCTGCAGAGTCAGGACAGGGCATCGTGTATCTCGTCTCTGGAAGTATTAAATAAATTAAGTCAAAATGAGAAGAACGAGGACATCTTGCTGCGTTCGCTCGAGTCCCATGTGTATAAAAATGTGTGTTCGTTCCTTACCATACATGATGTTATGTTATTAATTTATACATTAGAATGTTTATATTCGTTATCGTCCCTCGGTGAGAGATCCTGTAATTTAATCGTGAACAATCACGGCGTCATCGATACCCTGGTGTCCCTGGTCACTGTGGAGGGAAAGAGTTACGGCCCCAAGGCTTGCATAGGCATGAAATTGGTCGAGACGTTGCCCAGCGGCACCGGTCAGGCTCAGGGCGGCCAGGTGCAGCCCAAGGAGACCGCGGCGGCTTCGTCGGTCAGCGCGGGCGGCACCAACACGACCACCACCGCCGCCGTCAGCACTCCCGTCATTACGAGCACTCCCGTCGCCAAGGTGGCCGCTCCCACAACCCCGGCCAGGCCGGTACAGATCGCTCCGCAGAGGCTTATCACGCTCACTCCCACGTCATCGTCAACAGCACGTAAGTACCGCTGGCATTTGCGATTTTATAATAGGGAACATTCCCGATCTCTTTTTGTTGCATAAAAATGTTCTACCATACTCAAAAATAAGATGTGCAAAATATGACGCCTTAATTTCCAGTAATAAATTTGTTATGAATTATTAAAAGTCTCGCGAGCGAGCGAACCGTTTCAAACAGGTTGAAAGTCGTGACGTCACATTCTACAATTTGCAAACGACGAGAATGCCGATTCGGTCGGCTTCGGGAGATCCCAGCACTCGACCGCTTCTTTTCGCAGGTCGTTCGGCCGCCTTCCGGCACAACGCCTGCCGAATATTGTAGACAGTGACGTCACAGCTCGTTGAGGGCCGCGTCAATTTTATCGCTGTTTCGATCCTTCATACTGATCGCAAGGAAATATAAATCTTGTTTTTTGCGAAGCACACGTTTTATTACAACCTTACGGTATGTTTGTTAGTATTACTTTTATATTTAAAATTTGTGTCATGTTCCCTTATTAATAGCGGTTCGAGCATACTGTGTCGTTGAAACCAGTCCTACAGAATAATTCGTGTGTACTTAGTTAAAAATAATCCCATTTACTATTATTATCTAATGATGATTTAATCGCAGAAGCAAAATTTTAAAAATTGAGTAGTTCAAATGAACCACGTCTAAAACTATTTCATCTTAATAGTGTTTCTAGATTGATGTGCGGGATTTTAAGGGGTGATTTTTCGGCAAAAATTAAGGTGGGTCTTTCGTATAAATTGTTTTCCAAAACCCCTCCCCTCGCAAGTTACAGCCCTTTAAAATTGGGGGCAAAAAATTGTCTTTATTTATCTTCTCCGCTATAGAAGAATTTAGAAGGATGAAAGTTGGCGAACAACTTGCACTAATAAAATGGCGGTTTGTGGCAATTTTTGTAACCTCAAGATATTGTTACAAGGGGGTAAATAGCAAACCCCTATAATATTTCTCTTCAGAACTTTTTAACGCGTCGATATTTCTTTATTTAAAAATTTGATATGGCTTGGTATTTATAGTTTCATTCAATTGAATAAAAGATTAGAGAAAATAGGAAAATGACAAGAATTCTCATAATGACTTTATTTGACGACAGCCTAGTTGATTGTTTCGCCGAATAACAACCCCTCACTGAATTTATTTGAAAGGCAATGTGAACATAAGTTTATTTTTTGTGGGCAAAAAGTCAATTTCTCAAAGAAAACTCAAGTTATATTCGCACATCAAATTTTTAAGTAAGGAAATATCGACGCTTTAAAACGTTCTGAAGAAAAATATTATAGGGGTTGGTTTTTTAGAAAGACAAACACAAATTGCCTTTTTATTAATGCAAGTTATTCTCCAAATATCATTCTTCTAAATTCTTCCATAGTGGAGAAAATAAATAAAAACCATTTTTTTCCACAATTTTAGTAGAAGGCTTGTGGCAATTTTTGTAACCTTGAGATGCTGTTACGTAATGAAGGGCGTAAAAACCAACCCCTATAATATTTCTCTTCGGGACTTTTTAACGCGTCGATATTAGTCCTGTGAAGTTGGCGCTGCTTTTTTTAAAAATCATCCATTTCTTGGGAATTCCCAATAGAAACAAAAGAGTTAGGAGTTCAATGTGAAAAACAGCAATAGTAGAAATTTAGGTCGAGAAATCGCGAAAAACCATTTTAGGGCGCTAACTTCACGCTGCGCTGTTTTGTCAACGAAAAAAAGTTCACGATGAATTTTTCGGTAGAGAAGAAAGAGTTCAGGATTCAGAAATTCACAAAAAGTCACTGTTTCTCAAAAAATTCAAATTACTTTTGAATACCTTGTTCAATTTCTTCGTTCTATGCACCATTTTTGAGTAAAAAAAATAAAAACCCTTTAAATAAATAATTGCCCGTTATTTATTGGTAAATTTTTTTTTGTAGTTTTTTTTTTGTAAATTTATTGTTATAGCCGCAGCTGCAACAGTTAGTCATCAAACTACGTCCATGACGCCCCAGCAACTTATTCAGCAACAACACGCGCATCAGCAGGCCGTCCACGAAAACGAACAGTTTGCGCTGGCATGGTTGCGAGCTACTTACGAACCTTGCTGCAATGGCAAAATAGACCATCAAGAATTATACAGACACTACATGACTTCCTGTTCAAAAATTGGCAGGAAAGGCATCATCTCTCCGTTGCATTTTCCTAGATGCGTTAGGTATGTGAGAGAAATATTTTAAACAGTTTTTAATGTTCTCAAATATGAGGAAATCCGATTTTATTACGTCTTAGTGGAGTAAAATATGCTTGGAAAATCGCTCATTCGGTTTACAGAATTATAACCGAGGTCTATCCCAAAACTATCCGACCTTCCTTCATATCTTCGCGCATGACGATTCTAGTGCCCTCTACCGGGTACGAATGACAACCTGTAAAGCTTCACGAATTCCCTAGATGACGCAGTTTTCGTCGAGGCGCCTTAGTTTACGTACAGCGCGCGTTTGTCTGTAAAATGTTTTTTACGTTTGTCGCATTTACTGTTTTTAAAAATGACGGAAAGATTGGAGCAACAAATTTGCATTCAGTTTTGAGAACATTTTTTTGTTCGAAATAATGAAGGGCAAATTTACGTCGATGAGGATAAATGATCAGAACTATTTAACAAACTTATATAATTGATGTAAAACGGCTTCGGAAAGTGGCCTAATGTTACGTCCCTGATTCCACACTAGAAAACATCGGATCGACGAATTGGCATTAACTTTTGAGAAATTTTTTTTTTTTTCGTAATAATGAAGGTCAATTCTACGCTGATGAGAATAAATGATCAGAACTACTTAACAAACTTATATTAATTGATGTAAAACGGCTTCGGAAAGTGGCCTTGTTGTTGATTGAGATTGGTTATAATAATCATAATAATTAATTACAACTAAAAGGTTCAATTTTATTAGCGGAAGGACCAGTCAACTAACGTTGACAAAAACATAGGGGGGAAGTGAATATAAGGGGGAAATTGAATGTGCTAAATACCTTTCTGTGTTGTCTTCTATACGCTGTAGGCCTCCTTTTATCTTCAGGTGGAACCAGGTGAATCATTGCACAATAGGGTAAAAGCACTGGTATTATGGGTAGGTTGAAGGGTAGTTGAGGTGGAGTAATAATGTTTCAATAACAATTATTATTTTCTCGTGCAATACGACGAGTTGAAAGTAGGTGTGAATAGGATCTGTGTCAATGGGCAACTATGGTTTTAAAACAAAAGAGAAGGGATAGAGTGTTGCATTCTCTGTCTATGAACTAATATTAAGCGATAGTCCCTGAATAACTTAAGATTATTGAGTGTTGCCTAATGTCAAGAAGTTATTTCCTGAACAGGCCTAATGTTACGTCCCTGATTCCACACTAGAAAACATCGGTTCAATGAATTGGCATTAACTTTTGAGAATTTTTTTTTTTTCGAAATGAAGACCAAATCTACGCTGATGAGCTTAAATGATCAGAACTACTTAACAAACTTATATAATTGCTGTAAAACGGCTTCGGAAAATATCCTAATGTTATGTCCACACTAGAAAACAACGTAACGTAGGGTCTAGAGAACGCAGAAAAGGAAAATTGGAAATGGGTCATAAAAAAAAATCTTACCTCATAATTTTAAATTGTTCAATCCGACCTATAGTCGATTATGTGTTGGCTATCAAATCACAACAACACATGAAACGATTTCCTTAAAAAATCCCAGGTGTCCTGGAGGGAACTACGCACTTTTTTTTAATTAAGGAATCACCGTAAGTTTGAAATATATCGTATTTCACCTTACGACGTTCGACTCAGTCTCAAGGACTCAAAGAAATAGTTGAAACAAGACAAATGTTCTAATGGTAATACTAAAAAACGATTTCCAAAAGTGGAATAGCCGTTGGAAGCGCATTCCTCAATCAAATGTTGACTAGTTTGAGGGATGCCACTAGCCTGATGACGCATAATAATAACAGTAGCAGCGCAACATAAAGGAAGGTCGGATACTTTTGATACTTTTTCTCAGTACCACTTGGACACATTTCTATAAATACCTCGCTAGAGATTTTGCTACTTTTAGTTTCAAGCACAATTACCTAAGTAAGTTTTAGTTTAGTTAAATAAACTCGATTTTGAGTCAATTTTACTCCACTATCTTATATGATGAATGAAACATTTGCATATACGAGGTGAGTAGATTGGATATGAAAATAAATTTTCATGATATATCTTGTATGCGCAGGTCTGTGTTTGGTGGAACGGTAGGTCCGAATCCGATGAAGCCGACGAATCCGAACGACCCCCAATACTACGAAGGAATCAAGGTGCGAGCACAACCTCTCATAATAAGTATCCAATCAACCTCTATCCCCAAAACCAACACATCCGCCAAAGGTCAACAAGTACGTCGAAAATCAAATCAGTCTGTCGTTGTTTCTCCCACCAAGTCATCAGCCCTCACTATCGTGGCAGATAACACTGCCACCGACGCCACACCAATATCTCCTGCCTCACCAATCCTCAAGGCGCAGCTTAGTGCTCCCCCTAAGCAGAGGGAGAGCGTTGTCACACCTGTCAGTAGTAAAGGCGATATGAAAAGTCAGGTAATAAGTTGTAAAACTAAACCTGTCCACACTTTCATTATTTCTTTTATTCGGAACTGGCTTTTACTTTTTTTTATTAGACAATATAGCTTGAATAATTCAACATTTTTCCCCGATTTCATTACCTCATCATATTTGGTTTTGGTATTTCCGAGAGTTATGTTGTCTTCCTGTGGTTTGGGGACTTCTCATTTATAATCCTGTGCTTTATTGTATCGCTAAACCTCTCTGCTTTTAGTTACTTTAGGTGTTGGCGGCTTTTACCCATTATATCCCATCTTTTTATTTTTAAGAAACAGGTGTATTTCTAACCTCATTTTCATAAATTACATCTACTACAAAAACTAATAAAAAGACAACAAAAAAGAATTGTTTCAGGTATTGGTAATAATATGAAGCGTACTAACTAGTATAACAATTTAGGATATATAACGATTTTACCTTATTAGGCTGTCGGAAATAATGATTTGATGTCGATTTTGGAGAAGATTTTATTGGATAAAATTACCATGAAAATTGCACCTCGTAAAGGCCTGTGCTGTCAGACGGAGTTCCTAATCCCACTTCTGATATTGCAGTAGACTGAAAAATACTACATAATTGTCTCCTAAGTTGTTTACAATTTGACTCTCCTTTCGATAAAATCAATAGGGGGTCAAGGTAATTGGGAAAACAAATTTTCAGCCGCCAATTGAAGGCACTTTTCTCTGCATGCATAAAAGACAATAATTTTACTAAAGCTTTAATATTAAATATATCTGGGAAAAAAATTATACTCGGGGGTGGGTTTTCATGGTCGCTTACTACGAATCTGACATGGAATTAGGAAATTCAGAAATGGCTGACCGGAAATGGCGAGAAATTTAAATGAAAAGGTGCTTTTGTCGCGTTTTTTCGCTTAAAACGTAAAAAATTACCATGAAAATTGCATCTTGTAAAGGCCTGTGCTGTCAGAAGGAGTTTCAAATCCCACTTCTGATATTGCAGCAGAGTGAAAAATACTACATAACTGCGCGCTAAATTGCTTACAATTAGACCCTCCTTTCGACAAAATCAATAGGGGTCAAGATAATCGTCAAAACAAATTTTCAGCCGCTAATTGAAGGCCCTTTTCTCTGCATGCATAAAAGACAATAATTTTACTAAAGCTTTCATATTAAATTTATACTCGGGGGTGGGTTTTCATGGTCGCTTGCTACGAATCTGACATGGAAATTAGAAAATTCAAAAATGGCGAAAACGTCCACTGCATCTCGGACTTTTTGCTATTACACGGCTCCTTGGCTGTATGATTTTTTTGTTATCACACCTAAATCTATCATTCTATGCAATAAAATCTGATGGAGAAATACTTCTCCAAAATCATCCTCAAATCATTATTTCTGACGGCCTATATTATTATTTTCTTATTAAACTCAATTATCCGATTGATCTGAATATAGTAGAAAGTAATTTTAAAATTTAGATGTTTTAAATATTTGGATACACATTGCTCTCAATTATCTTTTTTAAAGGTATATTATGGGGTTTACATCTATGATTTATTTTACACTTTTCCAAATAAGTATAAATAGTCTACTGAAAAAAAAGCTATATAAACAAAGTTTGGGGAACAATTTCTACACATCTCTGATAAATTTAATAACCCGACTCAAATCGTAGATTGAATATTATAAGCTGTTAACAGTCTATGGCCCGAATTAACCTCCTACCCAATTCTTTCTATTTTTCGTAACCATAACCGTTGATTAAATGAATTTAAAAGATAACCAACTAGACAGGGAAATCTTACCCAACTTACTAGATACTTCTTGGATATAAATGGCTGTTGCAATTTTGGTTGAAAAATTGGTTTAGAAAAAAAAGAAACAGGTGTACAGTGTAGGTGTATAGTGTAGGTAGGTATAGTGTTCCAGTGACAATACAGTTTAATATTTTTTTATTACAAAAAAAATAAAATGGCGTATCCAAAATGACGGACTTTTCTATTTAGAAACTATTTAGATCTATTTTGTTTATTTTTATTCGTACAAAAATTACATGAAGACTAAATTTGTTTATTATAATTGAACTTTCTAACTTCTAGGTACAAAAAGGTGTTTTTCTTTCTTTTCTTTTATTTCTGTCTCAAAAAAAAAATTCGTTTACTTTTTTTTCGTACAAAAATTACATGAAGACTAAATTTGTTCTTTATCTTCTATATCTTAAAATGTAAATATAATATTAAGATAAATAAGAATTCAACCCAAGCTGTAATTATCGCCATTTATATCTTGGAATCTTGAAGTAAGTTGCTTGCATGGTTTACCCCATACGTTGCTTATATTCCCAATTCATTTATTCACCTCCATAACCAAGTGCGTACACATTTACATCAATTTCCTATGTTCTTGTTGACCGACATTATAAGGTAGTGAACATGTTTATAAGTTTCTTCATTTGTGGCCTTCTGTGAAGTAGTAATTAAATAGAAGTATTTTCATATTCGATTATTAATAATATATTTTAAGATTTTTTTTCCACAAATTTTGCATGCCCTATTGACCTTCTCTTATAGTTCTTAGGTATTGTGTTTATGCTGTCTGCACTTTTACAATTTGATCGATATATCCTTATTGGATGTGACCCTCAGAATATACAGTAGAATTCGGATATAATGACTTCCTTAATAACAACTAACCGTTTTCAGCGACGAAAATTCAAACTCTAATACACCGTTTAGAAGCTGGCGAATCAAATGTAACCGTTCGTTTTGTGCGTCGTCCGGTTAGTAAGACTAATTTCGCCGGTCCCTTGGGGGTCGTTATATCCGCATTCTACTGATTAGTACATACTATAAGGAATATCTACGAAATGAAGTGACAGGCCTATTTTTAGAGATTGAGTAGAAGTATAGATCCAACAATATTTCCCTGCCAGTCGGCGGCCCTCTTAATATTTTTTAGTATGTAAGGAAAAATACTTGCTACAACTTTTGTTTGAAAAACTGTCAAGAAAAAAAATTGTAAGCAGAGAAAAGGCCTTCAATTAGCGGCTGAAAATTTATTTTGACGATTACCTTGACCCCTATTGATTTAATCGAAAGGAGGTTCAAATTGTAAGCAATTTAGCTGGCAAATTATGTAGTATTTTTCACTCTACTGCAATATCAGAAGTGGGATTAGGAGCTCCGTCTGACAGCACAGGCCTTTACGAGATGGATTTCACGAGGTGTCGGATTACGGGCGATAGCCGAGCACGCTTTTTCGAACGCGGCCGAAATTTTAAGGAGTGTACAATCGAGAATGGAAAAAAGATTTTTGTCACATTTTTAAATGCGGTAAACAAAGCGAGTCGCGAGTATTTGCAATATTTGGAATTTATTCTACATGTTTACAAGAACGCTTATGAAATTGGATGCAAATGATTTCCTTTTCAGCCGCTGCGGGCGCCGCGTTCGAAAGAACGTCCCGTAATCCGACACTTCTGAATAAATCTGTCTCGAATCTACCGATAATCTATCTCTAAGGCCTGTGTTGTCAGACGGAGTTTCTAATCCCACTTCTGATATTGTGGGAGATTGAAAAATACTACATGATTGCCCCATAAATTGCTTACAATTTGAACCTCCTTTCGATAAAATCAATAGGGGAATTTTGTGCATTCGGGCATCTCCTATAATCCCCTACTCATAAAAAATCGGCTGGGCCATTTAGCCATTTTCAGATTCTATTTTACAGTAAGTAACTATGTACCCCTTTCCATTCAATCTTTCCCAGATTTCTTGGTAATTAATGAATTTATAGAAATTAAAATTATAAAAAATTAGTCTTCTAAATACACTGCTTTGTCAATAGGTTCGGTTTAATGCAAAATTATTGTCCATTTTTATACTATTGTAACTTTAAAAATAGTATCTTCAAAATTTTCATTCCAAAATCCTTGTGCAAAATTCGGAAGTGGAGGAATTGAGATTAAAAAAATGTACCGAAAATCTATCTCTAAGGCCTGTGTTGTCAGACGGAGTTTCTAATCCCACTTCTGATATTGTGGGAGATTGAAGAATACTACATGATTGCCCCATAAATTGCTCACAATTTGAAACTCCTTTCGATAAAATCAATAGGGGAATTTTGTGCATTCGGGCATCTCCTATAATCCCCTACTCACTAAAAAATCGGCTTGGCCATTTAGCCATTTTCAGATTCTATTTTACAGTAAGTAACTATGTACCCCTTTCCATTCAATCTTTCCCAGATTTCTTGGTAATTAATGAATTTATAGAAATTAAAATTATAAAAAATTAGTCTTCTAAATACACTGCTTTGTCAATAGGTTCGGTTTAATGCAAAATTATTGTCCATTTTTATACTATTGTAACTTTAAAAATAGTATCTTCAAAATTTTCATTCCAAAATCCTTGTGCAAAATTCGGAGGTGGAGGAATTGAGATTAAAAAAATGTGTCAAATAATCAGTTAGTAATAAAAGAAGATAGCCGAGGCCGTTTTTTCGAACGCGGCCGAAATTTTAAGGAATATACGATCGAGAATAGATTTTCGTCATATTTCAAATGCGGTAAACAAAAATTTGGTATTACACTGCCATCAACATCGACGGTCGCGAGTATTTGCAATATTTGCAGTATTTGGAATTTATTCTACATGTCTACAAGAACGCAGAACGCTTATGAAATTGGATGCAAATGATTTCCTTTTCAGCCTCTGCGGGCGCCGCGTTCGAAAAAACGTCCTCGGCTGTCTCCCGTAAGGCGGCACCTCGCTAAGTCTATCTCAAAGGCCTGTGTTGGCAGACGGAGTTCCTAATCCCACTTCTGATATTGTATTTTTCCTAGAGGGCCATAATTTATTTACCCGAAGAAGAGTATCATAGTAATCTTATAGTATATGTCCACCACCGTCCATTTTACAAATCCCTTTATATATCCATATTTTTTATTTATGTAAAACTATTTCATCGTAATTCTTTCTCGTGTTTACTCTGCAATAGCATATATTTATGTATAGTGACTGCATGTGCTGCAATTCATAAAATATCTACAGCAAATTGTTGTTTTAAATAAATGATTTGAAACTAATCTCATAATGGTGTGTCACTAAAAGGTGATGGCACATCCGCATCTGAGTCAAGCTCTACTGGGAAGTACGGGCACGACATCCACGACGACGGTTACAATGTCGGCGGGTCCTAGCAAAGAACACCAAGCAGGTCAGAGTAGTAGCACATCTCTCATCAAAAGCCTTCTGGCGACTAAGGTAAACGATTGCATGTCAACAGTGAGCATGAGGACTGCAACAGACTGCCAAAATGTAGCTCAGGTAACATACTAATCAACGTTAGCCTTATTTAGATCGATTTGTAAGATTTTTTTAAATATATGATCGGATCGTCATCGACGCAGGGCATGGTACAAAATACCGTCGTGATTTACCATTGGCCTAGATTATAGAGACGAAAAATATTTTGGACTTTACATTTACAATTAGTCCAAGCGTTCTGGGTTTCGGTCAAATCGTCTGAATTTTGGATACGTTTTAGGTGCAAAAGTCACAATGGGCACAATACTCGCAAATGCTCCACCACAGATTTATTTATTCGTGCAGTCTTTATAGATTTTTATTCTTTCGATTTTAATGTCTAGGTTTATGTTTTTGAGGTTGCTGAATTTAAATCCGATGTCAAATTGTCGAAATTGACACTTGACAACTGTCAAAGTGCCTTAACAAAGTGCAAATCTTATTTTCCTGTTATGAGTTTATGCTGTTTAGGTAACTCAGTTCATGTATGATGTGATTACAATAATTCGACAACTGGCAGCTGTCAACAGGCTGTCAGCTAGCTGTCAAAGTGTAATAACAAAGTGCAAATCTTATTTTTTGTATGACTATGTTTTTTAGATACCTCGATTCTTATTTTTCGATCGTTTGACAGCTGCCAACTTTCAATTTCGTAAAACTACCATCATATTTAAATTCAGCTACCTAAAAAACATAACTGCTATTTGCAATTGGCAGCTGTCAACAGGCTGTCGGCTAGCTGTCAAAGTGCAAATCTTATTTTTTGTATGACTATGCTTTTTAGGTAACTCAGTTTATACATGATGTGAATACAATAATTCGACAATTGGCAGCTATCAACAGGCTGTCAGATACCTGTCAAAGTGCAATAACAAAAAGTGCAAATCCTATTTTTTTGTATGACTGCTTTTTAGGTAGCTCAGATCATATTTTTCGATCGTTATTTGACAGCTAGTTGACGGCTGCCAACTTTCAATTTCGTTAAACTAACATCATATTTAAATTCAGCTACCTAAAAAACATAACTGCTATTTGCAATTGGCAGCTGTCAACAGGCTGTCGGCTAGCTGTCAAAGTGCAATAACAAAATGCAAATCTTATTTTTTTGTTATGACGTAACGTTTTGTTGTAACTCAGTTTATACATGATTTGAATACAATAATTCGACAATTGGCAGCTATCAACAGGTTGTCAGATAGCTGCCAACTGTCAATTGTCGAATTATTGTATTCACATCATGTGTAAACTGAGTTACCTAAAAAGCATAGTCATAACAACAAAAAAATAAGATTTGCACTTTGACAGCTAGCTGATAGCCTGTTGACAGCTGCCACCTTT
>CAXKVY010001931.1:0-28057 GCA_964058915.1 Tetropium fuscum | reverse complement strand
TTCATTAAATGTCTGTTCAATTTGGCAGGTAACGTACTTGTTCTCATTAACAACGAACGCTTGACGAATATCGCGAGGACTCTCTGCGTGAGGTTAATGATCCAACTCTTGATAAATTTAAATAATGGTACCTAGTACTTTTACCAAGTACTACATACTAACATGCAGTACAATGACACACGCAAGTAAATTAACGCGTATGCTTCGAAATAACTAGGACCAAGTCGGTTGTAAAATATTACTTTAATTAGGTGGGTTCAATTACAAACTGAAAATCATGTTATTGGCTGGTCGGGGTATCGTGTTAACAACTTGCCGAACGCGCCGTTTTGTTGCTCTTACATAAGGCTTTACCTGGTCGGCAGATAAGGGTTATATGTCGTGTTAACCGATAATTTTAGGGCCTTGTTTGTTTTCATTTTCACTCACCGAGTCGAGGAGCAAAAGAGCCGCAAACGACTTTTATTTACACCATATATGTCAAGGCAAACACTTTTGAGGTTTAACATGTAGTGCATTAAACTTGGTGGAAACGTACGTGCTTGGTGGTTTTAACAGAATAAATAGAAAATGTGGTCATAAAACTTGGGTGTCTTCTTTTAAGTATTTCTAGAAATGTTTGACATACACTTTTAATTTTTGACAGTTATTTACTCTAATGTTCTTAATTTACTATAAGTAATACTAAATAGATAATTATGACAATATACATATATATATATATATATATATATATATATATATATATATATATATATATATATATATATATATATATATATATATATATATATATATACTACCTGTTTCCCACAACTTCGTTCGCGCGAATTTAACGCGCGACAAGCAGTCTTTGTGATATTAAGTCGTAGGAGGAGGGAGGCGCGCGCGCGGTACTCGTCACTGCTACTTTATACTCGAAGATCGAAGATTATTACTTAAAGCAATTTGCGTTAACAATTTAGCGGAACGTTAATTCTTTTTATTTTTTCGAAAATGAAAGTAGCCTAAGTTACTCTTTATAACAACAATTATCTGCGAGCGAAAGTCCGGTCAAAATCGTTCCAGTCGTTTCAGAGACTAGCCGGAACAGACAGACAAACAGTTTAAAAATTGTTTTTCTTATAAGTACCGTATATACCTTCATATGCAGTTAAAATATGTTATTTTCACATTACAAACAGAGCCTTCAATTACAAACAAAAAACAAAATGTAGGAAAGGAATGGTTCTTAACAAAAATTGGTATTTTTAAAGAATTTGGTTACGAAATTATTCCACAGAGTGTTTTAAAATTAGGGTTATATAACAACCTTTTAGTTAGCCCTGTATAATACCTAAACCGTCCTCAGTTGACACAAGACTGGATATGCAAGTTGAAATTAGTCGTTTTATCTACAGTATTCTAAAAAAATTATCAAAATTGGACAAAAAGTAAAAAAGTTATAAGACCTCAAATTTTAGGAAATATTAATGTGGTGCGATAATTTTGAACAGCAGTTTATATATATATATATATATATATATATATATATATATATATATATATATATATATATATATATATATATATATATATATATATATATATATATATATATATATATATATATATATATATATATATATATTATGCTTTTAGTGGGAACAGTAAACATATATTGTCCTAAAAAGAGAAAGAACACACAAATCTTGCTTTATTTCAAATAACGTTAAAATAAAGATTATAAATGATAATAATTTACTTCACCACTTTCCCCATCACTTATGTGGCCTTATTTAACATAAGTAATATGGTCTACTTTATTTAATTGAACATTGTGAAAGGTTGTCCTTATTTAATTCATTATTGAAAGTGTAGCCGCGTAGGATAATTTAAGTCGACAATAATGATGATTTTATCATTATTATTCCAATAATTAAAACGTTATTTAACACATTATGTGAAATTCTGTTGACATTGTATTCTCCGCAAAAGTAGATATTATTTTATTAATATCGATCTAGTCGCTAGCTTATTACATTATTATAATGCACCGTTTATATACGTAAACGCGGGCATCTTAACACCGTAACATTTTTAACAAGGATATGCGGAAATGTTATGCACCTCCAATTCAATGAGCACGTGACTAATACTTTGTAATTGTGATATATATTTTTATATAGGAACCAATTAATTCTAAAAATATGTAAATAGGTACATGTAGATACATATAACATAGTTATTGTCGAATTATGACTTTTGCCTTCATAAAAAAAACTTTAGTCCCTGGAACTGCTTCTAAGGATGTGTATTGATAAATAAAATCAAAACATACTAATACCTAGTAGTGATACCTAATAATAGTAGTGAGATCATAATGATTTAGAGTTTAAGTTACCTTATGTAAATTTAGTAAACGATTCTATTGGAATAAAGAATATAAACAATTTGTGAAGGTACTACGGATAAAGATCTAAATTATGCAATCACGTTATTTTAGACACTGATGACAAATTTATTTAAATATGGTTTTATGGAGTGTGGAAAATTTAAATAATCGTACCTATTATATTAAACTAATAATACTACTTTTTAGCAAAAATTAAGGTGGATCTTTCATATAAATTGTTTTCCAAAACCCCTCCCCTCCATGTCGCAACCCTCTAAAATTGGGGAAAAAATTGTTTTTATTTATTTTCTCCACTATGGAAGAATTTGGCGAGCAACTTGCACTAATAAAATGGCAGTTTGTGACATTTTAGTATTAACGCCCGTCGCCTTTTAGACGTAGTTTATCCAAATCGCCAAGCAGGCCCCCAGAATTGGCATATCCGATCTCCAGAATTAAATCCGGTGGATTTTTGCATTTGGGGTTTTCTGAAAAGGTTGGTTTATTCAACTCCCGTTGAAAATATAGAGAACTTAAGAGATCGCATCATGCGAAACTATTAGAAATAGACCCGGATTATTTCACATAATACGGAATTCAATGATATCGTGCGGTCGTGCGATTTGCGGAGGGGGTCATTTTCAACATTTATTATGATTTTTGTGAGTGATATTCTGATACTAATGTTATTAGTTTGTTACTGTTGTTTGTTACAATAGTGAGCTTATTTAATATATTATTGTGATATTTTGTAATTTATAGTTTAGTTCAATTAAATGAAATTGTCATTCTTTTATTAAAGTCTATTATAGTAACTCTCTATAGAATAGAGAAAACAACAACAATGACAATACTTCTCATAATGACTTTCTTTGACAACAGCTTACTTGACTATTTCACCGAATAATAACCCCCTCGGTGAATTTATTTGAAAGGCAGTGTGAGTATAATTTTATTTTTTTGTGAGCAAACAATCAATTTGTCGAAGAAAACTCAATAGACATAAAAGTTGTACATTCCATCTTTGCATATTAAATTTTCAAGAAAGAAATAAAGATGTGTCGACGCGTTGAAAAGTCTGAAGAAACATATTATAGGGGTTTTAACCCCTTGTAACAATATCATAGGGTTACAAAAATTGTCACAAACTGTCATTTTATTAGTGCAAGTTGCCCGCCAAATTTCATTCTTCTAAATTCTTCCATAGTGGAGAAAATAAATAAAAACTATTTTTCCCCAACTTTAGAGGGCTGTAACTTGGAGGGAAAATATACGTGCTCCCACTGTGAGCACGTATATTTTATCCTCTTTTGGATTTACTTTAATATATGTATTAGTTATAGATCGAGAGATTATGACAGTTGTCTCATATTTCATGCCTTTCAGAGGATTTGATCAAAAGAGTTAGTCTTAATAACTATAGGCATGCGATTTGCAGGGTTCTAACGGGCTCTAACGGTCACGTGAACTTGTTATAAAAATATTTTGGAACCCTGCAAATTATAATTAGTATTAAGACTAAATTTGTTTTAACTTTCTTTTGATAATAGATATTTGCAAGCATTATAATGTCAGAGAAAAACACAAAGGTTTTGTGCAAGTGGGAATGCAATTTGCCAAATGACTGGAATGCGACCAGCGGGCCAGTAGTACCCGCTTTTCTGTGTTGTCACATGGTACACTTTCACGCCGATGTTTCCTCCAAAAGGCATGATGTCATGTATGAAATCGGAGACCATCAACCGTCATCATCTCCCCTCCCGGTCTGCTACTAACTGTGATAAACGATATTTATATGCGGCGCGGCGGCGCCGGCGGCCTACAAAGCTAGAGGACTCTGGTTCAAAGTTTAGACGACCTTGGTGACATTTATTATTTAGGAAATCGTTACAGCCTATTATTTAAGATACAATTATGTCCTTTATACGTGGAAAAATCGTTTATACAGAATTACAGAAAAAGGTGCAAGCTGGTTTCAATTATTTGAAAGCAGTATACGATACCGATTCGGAAACATATGAGCCCATAATGGAAATATTTAATAATTTTGCTCCAATGGTGATGTCAATAAATATTTTGAAGGTTCTCTCTACATGGGCGGTAATTTCACTTCGACCCCTTATATAAATAATAACATTTGATGGAATATTGAAGAAGATTCATGAAATGAAATTGAAAAATTTTGACAACTGAAACATTTCCATGTCAAGTATGCATACCATTACCTAATAGGTGCGGATCAAGGCAAGATGCGAAATAAATTTAAATTAATTCATGCCCTCCCTAGATCTAACTAATGTTCTGCAAAATAATAACGCCACCCCTCTCTTGAACCACATATTTTATCTAGATACAGTTACTATTTGTCAGTTAGATCAGAAAAAGAACGTTTATGTTTGCTGTTTACTATTTACATAGTACACTCAAGTACACTGGTGCAAAATTAATCTTATTATTATGTTCGTTACTTTGCACTGATACCGGCCAAAGGAGAGCTGTACGTTCTTTATTTATTTTTCATTATTTATGCTTACATGTGCTTAATAAATTGAGGCAGTCTTACAGGAAAAGCTGCCAGGAGAGGAATTTCGATTTATCATAAATAGGTATATCCGCTTTCTGGATGAATGTAAATATTTCTGTACATTATTTATATACTAATGGAGATTGCCTCGCAACTATTTTTATACTTGAGCGAGAAATTACCTATAATACAGTAATCTGTAAATCCTCAGTGATAAATTGAACAGGTGTTCTTTAGTTTGATTTTTCCGGTGCAGCGATACTACTACGGTTGATGTATTTTCCCGTTGAATAGATCACTGGGTTCCGGTCTGGTAGATGTGGTACCTTATTAAAATACAACGAGAAATAGCTTTTTTTTTGGTAATGGATTTAGGTAGGTATATTCTCTGACTAGTGATCTTTAGGTACCTCATAATTTTAAAATAATCTGTTAATCAAAAGTTACTAAACCAGAGTTTCTGAATTGAGTCCTGAAGTTATCACGACTAGTGGGTTTCAACTGTATAACAATATATATTTTCAACTGTATTAAACTATGTTTGAACTGTTTGTTTGAGATTTTGAAATATCTCCATTTGTATTATTCATATAATGTAGTGGTGATCCACTTATATAACTTATATAATTACATTTCTGGTTTATTCAGGACGGTAGGTAGTTAAGATATATATTGAGAAATAAATCAAGTACCTATATTGTAATTACAATTTCAACTTTCTAAACAAATTGGCTTCTTGAGTTATGATCAGGAGAATTGGAAAAAATATACGTCACTACGGGGTATAATATGACTATATTTTCTTGTTGGGTACTTTTCCACCTAAAATATTACACAATAAAGGGTTGGGCCCAATGGGTCTTGCTGATGTTTGATAGCAATTTTTTTCCTAAAATTGAAAATATTACACTTAAAATCATACAAATTTCTTTTTTCGAACAACGCTTCTAAAAGTAATCTCCTTTCATTCTCATGGTTAACTTTTTTGAATTAAAAAAAAAATAGTATAGAAAATAGAATAAATAAATATATATCTAATATAGAAAAATATTATTATTTCAAAAAAAATAACACATAATTTGAAAACGAACAGTGGCTACTTATCGAATCGGTGACGGTCTTTTTATGTTCTCGTATATATACGATACGAAACATGTAGCATACCCTATATCTATCTTTGACACTTTTCGAGAAAATGGCGGTTGAAATTGTTATATTAATCACAAATTATTTCATTTTTACATAAAACAAATTAATGTAGGAATAAATCTGTTATTGTTATATAAGTTTTTTGGTGAGTAAAATTTAATAAAGTCAAAAAAATTTCATTTCCTGCTAAACCGGAAGTACTACGAAACGTGATTTTTCATATTTCATATATATATATATATATATATATATATATATATATATATATATATATATATATATATATATATATATATATATATATATATATATATATATATGTATATATATATATATATATATATATATATATATATATATAAAGCGACCAAGTAATTAATTATAACTTTTATGATCATTAAATATAATCTGCTATCGATTGTAATGTTTATTAACTGTTGCGAGCAGAATGTGACAAAATCTGATAGTAGTGAAAGGGAAAATCGGCCTTCTAATACCCCAACCTACGCTACGACAACAACTGTTCTAGACTAACCGTAGAAAAATGTAAAATTGCAAAACACAGTGATGTCATCTCTTTCTTTATTGAATTGTGTGGTTTTTCTGTTTAGGATTTATGAGAAATAGCAAACAAAATTCCGGAATATAATTAAATACACACGTAACATATATTTTCGAAGATATGTGCTATTGTAGTGTTAAAAATATCATTTAGGAATTAACAACCAACATATTCGTACTTAATATACACAACAAAATTTATATTGTCTTGAATTGAATTAATTTACTCTGATATTGATGTTTTTCTGAATATAATGTAAAAGTAAGTACTAGGGTATTGATGATTATTGACAATTCTTTATTAAAGTTGTATGTTTGTATGTTTGTAGATGTATGTATGTTATTGGCAATTCTTTATAAAAGTTGTGTTTCAGTATTTTTTAGAGCCTGTTAAAACTATTGATGTTTAAACTATGCGGCTAGCAAATAATTTGATATTATTATATAGTAAAATATATAAATATTCTATAAAAAATATTAAATATTTTATGTTTACAATTAAATACTACTTTTGTTTTTAGGTATAAACCGAGTGACACAGAAAGTATCTGACCCCTATTTTATTATATCAGCCCCCCAGTTACTGTGGCCGTTATGCTAAATATTTATTGTAATTTTTAAAATTATTATTATAAAATTCAAATTATAATATTTAAAATATTATTCTAAATACGCAAACAAGAAATAGGCAGGTGCCATCTTTGTCACCTGGTATAATAATATAATTGACACCTTTGTATTGTTTTGGGTATATTGAACAGTAGAAAAATATAAATATTGCAAGACTTTTACAATATATAAATCTTATGAACAATTATGCGACTTTCGACATTCGTACAGGGTTTATCTAAAAGCTACACCTAATGCTTTTCCTTTGTTTAAAATAAATAAGAAAATAAATACCTTTCAAAACTAAAACAGGGTGTTCTGCTTTAGATATAGTATTAAGAAACGTCGTCTTGAATATACAAAAAAACATAATAGAATTATAAAAATATTAATGTATGGGTAGGTATATTGAAATTAAAATTTTTATGTGTTTTATATATTTTAAATCATTAATCACAACACTATTCTTACTATTCCAACTTGCCTCACTAATGAGATAAGCCTAATCATCAGCCTGTCACTTGGTTCTAGTTCGTATTTTATTACATAAACTAACGTTATCTAGATGATTTATTATTACATATTTAAAATTTGTAATTTCACATACCTATGTAAAGCGTTTCTAGCGTTGGAAAATAACGTTGTTTGGAAGTTTGTTTATGAATAGCATTATATCTCTTTTATATTTAAAAAAGTATAAATTGTTTTACCTGGCTCATTTTTTAGCAAAATCACATAATAATACATTAAATACTTAGCAATTAATATTTAATAATTTATATTATTTATATCTAATTTATATTTAATAATATTATATTTAATATATTTTAATATAATAAATAAAGAAGATTGCAAATGAGTTTTTAAAGACATGCATTATTCATTTAGGAATTGCGTTAGTTGTTTTTAATTATCAGTACTTGAGTACTAATTTGCCTAAATATTACCTTGATATAAATTACCATTACATTGTTCATTGTCATTGAATTATTTATTCTTATACTAATCAAGAGCTTTCTAAGTATTCAGGGAGTGAAAACTAGTTATAGTAAGTGTTCTTATGTTAAAGAATATGTTTAAAATAGTAATATCATGACTTTTTAAGAATGCGTTCTAAAAATAGCAGATGACGGAAACTCTATTTAATAACCGGGGGAATTAACACTTGTCCATCTTGCTCGCTGCTGTTTAAGTTTGCAACACCACTAACTTGGCGCAATCACTTTCTCTGCAGCGGGGGCGCGCGTTCCTGAAATAACATATGGTACGAAATATATAACAATTACCGGCCCAAATTCCATTGAATGGTTCCAAACTTCATCAGATTATTTACTAGATCACGATAAGTCACTGTGCATTTGGTGCAGCAATCCTTGAACAGTTTGATATGGATTTCAAGGTTGTTTCTTTCAGGTGAGGTTAGCTAATTTTTGTTAGCTAATGTTGATGGATTTAGAAAGACGATCTCTCTTTATGTGGGCTGTATTATGCTACGCGACACATGTTTTTCTTGATATGTACTAAATAAATATGTAAAATTACTTAATTTAGTTATATACCTATTTATTTTGACCAGATGTTTTCTAAAAAATAAACCATATTATGAAATTATAGCATGGCTCATATGAAATAGTATTGTATTTTCTCAATACGTAATTATGTTGAATAACTTTATTCTTAACCTTTGTTAAAGAGCAGGGTTAATTTAAATATTTATGAGTATAAGATCTGAAGGTTTTTTACCCACATAACTATTTTTAATTGCAAACGAGATTTTGAAGTTTTCTGTAACGTTTTGCTCTTATATTCTGGTAGCCATACAATACCGAAGGCTAGTGTTAAGAACGAAGTATTTTTATGATAATCTACATACAGTACCTTTTTCCTAACATAATAGGTTTTTCCTAACATAATAGGACCAACATAGCTGTTGTTATATTTCTGGTATCTGCGTATGTCAACCTAATGACCATAAGACCGAGTGTTACAAGTATACCTACGCAATGTTTATTCCCTTCTAAATGATAATTAAATAAACACTTACTTAACAGTGCAAATAAGTACCATAGCGACGTACTTGGGAAGAAGTCCGTTACCTACTTGACTCCTATATTTGGGCCCACAATTTAACTGTTTCTTTTCAGGTTTGCTATTTTAATTATTTATCACCTGTAGTTTTTTCTGCACATAGTTCTGAATGTTCTCGTTCAGTTGTTTATTTTAATTAAGAACGGTTTTTTATTAACGAAATATTTCACGTGTGAATTATATAAGTTATTACGAAAATTCCGACCTGTCTCAATGAAAACGGGTCCGAAATTTGGCGAAAGCTTAAGACTCTGCGGTGTTGTTATTGTCTCACTACATAGTTTAATGATGTAAGAAAAATAATATTTGTTTCTATAAACTTGTTCAAAATGAGTTAGTTACTTGTGATATCAACTTATTTTAATTTTTCTGTTTAAATGCAGAATATATATATATATATATATATATATATATATATATATATATATATATATATATATATATATATATATATATATATATATATATATATATATATATATATATATATATATATATATATATATATGTATATATATATTATTCAGAGAATTGCGTCGAACACGGCCAGGTAAATGGGTTACAAATCTTCTATATCCTGACAGCAAGATTTTTTTATTGTAGTGCATTTAATAGTCAACATTTTCCAAATACTAACTATATTTTTTTCATTTTATTTCGGATTCCGGAAATTTTCTAAATACAAAGTAACATCATAGTCTGGTTCATCAGTAACGGATAGAAAAAAATACAAATTAAGAAATGTTTACACATTGGAATAGCATCATATGCAGGCAATCATGTAGTGTAATTATATGTAATATATGTAATGTATGTAATATAGTGTTAAAATATATTATTGATGCCATGTCAGGAATGCGTTCAACAAAATGGCCAGTTTGAACAAATGTTATAAACCCTATTCTGTTATAAACTATCATTACTCTACTTGTTTATAGTTTTATTATTGTCATTATTTTGTTTTATTGTCACCCATTTTGTTATTATTATTTACACATAAATGCGTTTTATGCTATGCGGTGAGATATCAATCATTCTGTACCCAGACTCTAAGCCTACGTGATTGCGGGCATATTATGGCTAATTGGCTGATCCAATGTGTAAAAATTTCTTCATTTTTATTATTTCTATTCGTTAAGGACAAAGTGAATGCTATTACTACATTATTGTATTTAGAAAATTATGTGGGATTCGAAATAATATGATAAAAATATGCCCAAATGCATTATGTAATTATGCAAATATGCAATGCCCAAATGCATTACAATAACAAGAATCTAACTGTCAGCTTATAGGTGTGGAACCCATTCACTTTAAATTTTTGAATTTTGAAAATCGGATAAGGAATAACAATTCTACAGCTCTGGCCATTTTTCATGCATCCCTTAGATATAATATTAACAATTGGTTTTGGAAAGTTCACTTTATAGTAGGTTATTTAGACAATTATGTCAACCTATGACAGTATAAAATTCAGAGTTTTCTTCTGATAATATATAAAATTGATGAAAATACAGCTGTCCCAACAGTTAACTATTAGCTAGAATAGCTATTTATCTATTCTATAGGGAGTATTTTGTTATCTATGTATGAAATCATGTCCTATTTCCTTATATAATAGCGCTTTTAAAACTTACTTATAATCTAAAAATGGTTAATACTGTTTTGCACTTGTAATAAAACGTCATAATTATTAGATATATCTCAAATACACGGTTTTTGGGTACTATACACCAATTTTTCATTATCAGGAAAAAATCATTTGATATAATAATTTTGGATTGCACGCAAATTTTTTAATATGAATTAATGGACCACCTACTGAAAAATCTGTTTTTGTAGATTTATTGCTTAATATATATGTATATAATAAAGTATTATCTGTCTTATTGATAGGAGATAAGTCCGTGACAATAAAATATTTAAACTGAGAGCTAAATTGAATTTTTTCTTAAGAACTTACATGATCTTTCAAACAATTATAACGTTCTAGATTGTATAAATAAAATTATTATGAATTTAATAAGAAGTTTTATTTTTTATATCATATATCGACATTAAGTAACAGTGATATTTACTCCTAGGAAGAAAGTAATTATTGTTTAAAAAACAAACTTTCAATATACTCTTACACTAATTACATTAATTATATTAATAATTATTGCGATTTACTTTCAAGAAATATAATCAACTCATGGCCTAGAAACGAGTTACTACTATTATAGTCCAGTTGTCAGAGATTAAAAAGAGACAAAGTGAATTTTTGACATACACGCTGTTTATTTTTGTTTCCTACGTATTTTTTGCCGTAGAACACGATTTTGTGAGTCCGGATTCACATCTGTTTCACATTTTGCTCTATATCTTCGCTCCTAGGTAGGCATTATTAATATAACATATGCATTGATAAAGTTGCTCCCTGTGAAATTTGCAAAAATACAAGCTCAATTAGAGATTGCTAGTGTAATGGTTAACTTTTCGTTTTTCGACACTTTTCGGCACGGCATTTTTTAACTTCAACACTATTATACCTGGGAGTCTGAAATTTTTTATACGTGGCATAAATTTTCCTATAAGGAGAGCTATAGAGAAACTTATGTCACGTATAAAAATTAGACACGTAGACAACCTCATAAAATCGGCGCTATGGGTATTTTTTAGATTCCAACAGGACATTAAATTTGAATAAATTTGTGTTTTTCTGGCTTGGTCCCGACCTGTTCGTGCGGGAAATGGCGCAGTCATCAATTAATTAAATTATTAATTAATTACTCGAGAAGTATTTGGCCGTTCAAGATGAAATTTTGTACACATATTTCGGCCAACATATATATAAACTCAAAGTTAAAACATGGAGAAAAAACCTTCTCCATGTTAAAAAATGTCGAAAAAACATCACTTCAAATTTGGAAGCTATTTGCAAATTAACAATTGCACGTAGCGACCTCTACTTGAGTTTATTTTTTCGCAAATTTCACAAGGAACTACTTTCTCATATTTATGTGCTTAGGAGCGAATATATACAGTAAAACATGGAAAAAATTGTTGTTTTTTCTATAAATTGTTAATTATGATATGAGGTATAAGAATTTAAATGTCCGGACCCCCAAAATCGTGTCCTAGGCAAAGAATACGTAGGAAATAAAAAAAATTACACCTGTATATATGTCAATACACCCTTATATTACAAGAGTAGGTATATATATATACTGAATAACAAAATACGTTTTCATCAATTATTGTGTGTTATTAAAATAAAATCGGAGAAGTTTGCTTTTATGTTATTTTTCTCACTCCTATATATTTTTTAAATGCATGTTCGATATTTAGAGAAATAATTAAATACTATATACTATGAAATGATATACGCATATATGTACTTGCCAAGCCTTAGCTGAAAAAAGTTGCTTGTCTAACTGTTAATTGATATCTCCGAAACCACTCAGACATATTGGGCAATATCTTAAATTATACGTTAGTAAACATATGGTAATCGGAAGGAAATCAGGTTACAGGACTCGAGGATAATTTTGCTCCTGGTGAGAAATGTCAAGTGTCACGGGTACTCCCGGAATTTGCCGGAGCGAACACTGAAATTCCGGGCGGCAGTTTGTTGACTAACACAGAAATCTCTGAATTTAGGTCGCCAGATTTCTCCTCCGAACAATCGCTACATTCAAGTTCCACAATCTCAGTCAGTTTTAAAGTAATTGTTAGTTAAGTTTCTTCTGAATCCTTCTTCAAGCACAAACACTACACGAGGAATTAGAAGCACTTGAGTCTTTTTTCTATTTCACAAGTTTAGTTCAAAGCACTATCACTTAAGTTAGTCCATGGCAGGGGGCGATTTAAGAGCAAAATTGGATAAGATGGGGTGGTTTTGGTGGGTGATTGTTAGTGGTTGGTTGCAGGAAGACTTACCAGTCGCCATGGCTAGTTCTGCCAGGGCTAATGTGGCCCTATCACTCCACTGTTAATGTTAGGGCACCGCTACTCACTTTAAAGTCTTAAGATAGACTGACTAGCCTAAGAGCATCGGCGTCTTAGCTTCTCTGCGGCCATGAGAAGTTACTTTTGATTGGCTATCGCGCGTATGTGAGAACTCAGCGGAGTCAGTCACTTTAGAATAGAACGCGAGGGCCGGGTATTTCTGCAACTCGCTGCAAATTCTCTTGTTATGGTCAGCGAGCTTAATACATGGACCATGACTTCAGTATCTAAGTTGCAGTGAATTATTAATGGCATCTCCTGAAATAAATTAGAAACTAACAAGATAAATCAATAAAGGATATTACTGCCTCTGCTCACAGGAAATTACGAGAATAATGTAGTAGCAAGAGACTTTTAATGTTAAACCTTTTTAGATCTGGCTGATATTTTATTTATATGACCATATAGGTACCTTTTTATTTAGTTGCTGCATTCAATTGCATCTATGAGTCACACGAAAATGCTAAATGGTTAGGTATACTTTTGCTATTTTTGCAGACTTCGCAGGAAAGGATAATGTAGCAAGGATAATAATTTTAGAACGAGACATTTTTGAAATTTTCCGATATTTCCTCATAACTGTATGTACAGGGTGCTTCTAAATCGATGCGAAATATTTTAAGAGGTGAATGATCAGCAAAAATTAAGGGGGACATTCATATAATTTTACAATTATTATTTTATTTAATTTTATATAAGTTACAGTTCTGAAGTTGGGATAAAAAAATGATTTTTATTTAGTTTCTTCACTATGGAAGAATTTAGAATAATGACATTTAGCCGACAACTTTCACTAATTAAATGACAGTTTATGCCAGTTTTTGTAATTACTGTAGGTATTACTGTCGTGACGGCCTAGCGACGCTCATGAGCACCGGGGGACGATGTGATTCGAGCCAGGAGTCTCCCAGTAATGACCCGTAGCCCTTACAGCCACCCGTAGCCACAAACAGATATATTCGACAAAATATGCAAACTATCCTCTAACTTCGGCCGGTACCCTAGCTTCACATCGATGGCTACATGCCGTCACCCAAATTTCGTGCCGATATCTTCGACCACCCCGAAAATATCGCACCAGGAAGAGCAAACCTCGCCACACCCGGCAACCGCCCCCGTTCGCGAGAACATTTCTCAATTTTATCCTGAGGCTCTACTCAATAGCCCTAAGGTCCCCTGCGATTTTCGTCAACTTACAACAAGCCAATCTAGGTGTACCTACCTAATCGCCGCTGTCCCCTTCTGGAGCCGTTTCCTCAGGTCCGAGATCCATTCCGCTCGGCCTATTTACGTATCTAGACAGCCCAAGCCCGTTGTCCAAATTTCGTGACGATATCACCCATGCAAATAAAGACATCGCACCTAGAGCCCGAGCAAGGTAGAGTCTCGCCAGATGAAAACAATCGGGATTTCTCCACTGAGACCCTACGGAAAATACACAAACGGCTCTATCTCCGCTTCTACCCCACAGATTCGCATGAAATTTTCACCAGCGACCCTTGGTCACAGTTTCAAGGCTCCCGCAGAGTTACAACATACCATCTCGGGCGAGGCCCCAGGGACTCCACGCGTGCGCCCTCCCATGTGTCCGATCGCGACGCAAACCGATGATGTTCTTCACCTACCTGTGATTCCCTGAAAAAATTATCAAGAAATCTCCAGTCGTTCCTGAGTTATTCAAGAAAGAGCATTTTTGACCAAAGTTGGCTCCACCTACGGCCAATTCGATCGCGAGAACCAAAATTTGAAGATATTTCAGGATCATTTGAGGATATTGTCCCGTTCTCTTCCATACCTGGTCCTAGCAGATTACATCCTCGTAAACAACATGCTGAATAGCTTACTTCCCCGGAATATCGTAGAAAAACCCGCCAAATACTTGAAGAAAAGCTAAAGAAAATGAAGTTAGAAATTCTAAAGCCCATAAAAAAACATTTCAGATGATAAGAAAAATTTCAAAAAATCAAACACATCTGGAAAACAGCAGCAGTGACGAAAGCGACGATAATTCCAATATTGTTTCAGACCACAGCTCAGATAACAGAGAATGACGATGTTGAATCCATTTGCAATGGATATTATCATAATAGAAGATTGGCTGTGCTGTGTAATTTGCAAAAGGTGGCTACATGAGACCTGCACTTTGAGTGTTAACCTGCGAGGTTTACACTTGTGCAAAAAAAACATGATTAATTTTAGGCTTTTTTTAAACAAAAAAATTGTTTTGGGGTAAGATGGAATTCGAGGAGGTATAAGATGCCAAAGGCTTATTTATTTAGTGGTTACACCAGTATCATAGGCCTTGTGGTTTGGCATCTTAGATCCGATATGATGGCATCTTTCACCTATAGTAAGTACAATATGCCAAAGTGACGTCATTGTTTTTTACTTATTTTTTCACGAAGTTTCCTAATTTTGATTTTTATGTAAGTCTATTTTGTGTTCTACATATATGCTTAGTCGCTACAATAAATTCGAAGCAAAAAAAGTGTCCCTTTTTTTTGCAAATTGTTGAAAAATGTTGCAAATAAAGTTTAATGTGTCAAAATATACAGCTATATATTTAATTAAAATACATAATTAAACACACAAATTAAGAAATCATACACTATATTTGACAGAAATACATCGTTCTTTTAACGTCACCAATTTTTCCACTACATTTGATAAATCTATCTTAAATGTCTTTTTCTCACGTTAATATTAATAGTGAATTTAGTCGGTCATCGACGTCAATTGTAGACCGCAGACAAGATTTAACCGCCTTCAGTCTACCGATAGATATATCATTGGATGCTGTCGTCACAGGTGCGGTAAATATTAAGCAGCACAACTTATAATCAAATGGAACTTATAAGCAAATTTTCCGCGTTTCCCATGAAGTCATCTAAACTTGAGAGTTCTGTGCAGTGATCAATTAAAACTTCCGGCTGTGATTGCATGGCTTCCACATCCACGTTTAGAGTTCCGTAGATATTAACATTAGGTATAATATTTGACATGCTTTGTTTACATGCTTAGAAAGTTGCATTAATTCCTTTTAGATAGGGTTAAAATAAGACAAAATTTCATTAGACAGTGTCAAAAGAGTATAAAGTAGCTTTAAATTCCGCACGGTAAATGCAACTGAAAGTTAGAGTTTTTTTTAAAAATTATCAGATTATTTTTTATTGTAATTTGTGATTATGTAGGTAAATATTTCTGGAAGACGTCGAGCATTGTGGGAAACCTTACGTGCAATATCGCCGATACGCGAAGTACGAGTCCCGAAGAAGTGCGTCCACAAAGTCGCTTTTCCTGAACCTCGTGTCCTGAGTCGTAGATCAACGCCGGACGAGTACCTCCTGCTGTCAGTATCCCTCGGTGCATCCCTACGCGACCGCCTGTTACCCGATTCCTGCCACTGCGAGAAAACACGGAAATCAGATCCACTCCTTGTGCTATACACGGCAATCGGCGCTCTTCTATCTAATAGTAGCCTAATCCTGAGATACCTAGTCATGCTACATCTACATTACTAGCTGCACAATCAGCTACATAAGCCGACCCCCGAGCAAAAAACCTAATATAAATACATAATAGCTATTTATATTACGTATAAGCACCAGAAGAGGTATTTTATGGTACGCGTTTGAAATTTACTGAGCGAACTGAAGCAAGATGAGTTATATAAATAGATGAGTGCCATACAATACAGATATGGCACGTAAAATATACAAGATTTTTATATGCGCTCGACTTATTAATTTTTTTTTACAGAAAAAACTACTAAGTAATCAACATTATTTATTGTCAACACACAATATCTACAAGTAATTAATAAACAACATTAAATAATCGGCACTAGTTATTGTAAATATTAATCACACAGTTTTGACAATTTATGAGAATAACTCCAGATTGGAAAAACGTTGTCTTTGTATTAACAGTGATATGGTACAAACGTCCAATTTGTTTTATGATGCTTATGAAGTACTCCCTAATATTTTAATTGCAGCTTTCTTTTTATTTTCCACGACGATTTCAATGTACCCCCTGTAATTGCATTACACTTCCATCCACCTTGATTTTTACTGTTTAAAGATTGGCTCCAGCATTCGTGAGTACTGACGCTGACGATCGTCGGATACAGTAGTCCAGTATACTTACTATCTCGGGTTGGAGAGTTTTAAAAAATAGCAATTTTATTGTCACAATTGCATTTATACCAATCGGTATGTTAACACATTTCTTATTTCTATATGTAACTAAAAACAGTAACTAAAAACTTTTAACAGTATTCATCATATCAACGCCTTCTATGCCTCCTGGGGTTATAAAAAATTCTCTATCAATTTTTGTATCTTTAAGTCGGATTCCGAAGCAACTTCCATCATTTATAACATTTTCTTTTAACACTTTACACGTTCATCAATTCCGCTCTTCTACAGGCCTCTCCAAAAATCAGACCTTAATAATAAATATTTTGTTGAATAACTAAAAAGAGTATTGAAACAAATTTAAAAAAAAACTTTTAATACAAATATATTTCATTGTCTGGCTGTTTGTAGAAATAAGTAGTTATAAGTTCCTTAGTTAAAATTTTTTTCAGCTTATTATATATAGGGGAGAATCACCTAAGATGGGACGATTTTATTTGTATTTAAATATTTCAAATATTAATTACAATAAAACAATTTTATCAGTATCGACCAAACATGTATTTTAATCGCAAACAGTTTCTTACAAAATAACCGGAAAATGAAGAAACAAAAACGCTTAATTTCCACATTTAAAAAATATGCGAATATCCCGTCTTGGGATACCAGTCTCTTAAGATGGGACTAGGGGTTGCCTAAGAAGGGACGTTACACTTCTCAGCTAGCACAGGTGAAATGCAACTCATCCATGGTTCCACAAGACTCATAAGTCCACTCAGAACACTCATGACAATTATACCAGTCCTCCTTAGTGTCCATGTCCATGTAACTTTCCCCACAGACGATGCAACTTGTATCATCTGCACCAGTTCCGTCATCAGCAATGACATTGGGCTTTTTTGGATTTTGAATTTCTAGTTTATTTTTACCTTCCGACAACTGCTCTCTTGACTCCTCTGATATTTTTCGAGGATTTTGAGGCCTCCAAAACCTCTAATTCATATATATAGGGCGATTCCGTTAAAACTGTAAATTTCAATGACCTTCTAGAATATGTCTTCTTTTGTTTTTCCTTTGCCACTGCAAGGGGACTGATATCAACAATTCTTACTTTTGACGAGGAATGACAATTAGAAACGTTTAGCACAAATTTTCGTCTGGCAACAAAGGTTGATAGCGGTCGATCTACTTCGGAGTCATTAACTCACTGTTTCGCAACTAGGTATTATTTTAAAAAACCTGCCATAAATCGAAAACGTGCTCTGTGCGTCGTGACAGATGTACTGCGTGCGCGGTTGTCTGCTCAAATCATGGTTATATGAACAACTTTTAAGCATCGCTAATAGATGGCGCATCTTAGGTATCTCTCTCCTAGTCCTCCCATTTTATTTTAATCATTGCAAATAACTATGCACGTTTTTTATCTCTACGCTATTTCTTATTGATAGTTCTGTTTTTGACATGAAATAATAACTCCATAATGAAGTAGATTTATGATCCTTACTTAGTTCGTTGAAATATGCCAGTAGAACTTTTTCACCAGTTATGTCCTTAATTTATTTTCATTGCGTCATTTCTCATATCTCTTAAATACTGTCCTACCTAGATATTGCTTCAGATGCATACGTTTTTTGGTTACTTATTACCAAAAGTTAATAACAATAGCTGTTTATTGATATCTACTTAGTAACAACTGGTGGTATCGATCAGCCAACTATGCCGCGGTGCATACTAAACTTCACTGACGTGGTGCATCCAAAACTTAATCGCCAACCGTAAAAAATTATAATTAAAAAAATGGGAGATATCTATTATAATAACACATTTTTTATGATAAAGTCGAAGGAATTTCAATTGAAAATATTTGAGGATTATTATCTATGTTAACAATTTGTAAATCTTTAGTAGAATAATGATTGATAATAATTATGTTCTCAGTTTGACTTTCACGTAAAATCGTCTTTATGATTTTCGTTTGGTTAAACATAGATTCCTCAACAAAGG
Source organism: Tetropium fuscum (assembly GCA_964058915.1). NCBI lineage: Eukaryota > Metazoa > Arthropoda > Insecta > Coleoptera > Cerambycidae > Tetropium > Tetropium fuscum. The sequence goes on along the minus strand of CAXKVY010001931.1, from coordinate 8,619 downwards.
ATTCTGCAATTGTGTGGGTTTTCCATCCTCCGTAGCGTTTTAAAATTTCCTTCCAGCCGCCTGCGTTGTTAAAGAGAGTGGCGGACCTGCGAAGAAAACAATGTCCCATGTAAAGTGATAAATCTGGCAAATACAGATAGTTGGCAATTTTGCTTGAACAACTGGCTGGACTGCGCATTTACAATTTCTATAAGTTACGAAAATTCGGTCGTGGGGCGTACGTTGTTAACTATAAATATATATTTTAGGACACTTTTGTCTAGAATTTGACTATGTAATCTTACTTTGTACATTTTTAAATATATGTACATCTAATTTTACATTTGTTATTTCAGAGTAATGACTTTTATATCAGTAATGTAGTAATGTAGGTATTCAGTTATGTTTATCGTTGGATACTTATTTTCAGAAGTTCTATCTTACGAATATCAGTGATAGTTTTTATTTTCATATATATATATATATATATATATATATATATATATATATATATATATATATATATATATATATATATATATTAGCTTTGAAATTCTTTGCTATTCATATTTGTTTTGTATAAATAAATATGTCATAAAACGTCACTGCGCAAGTGTTGGAGTATTAATATTTTAAATTCAAGTATAAATGATCAATGAAACAAATCGTACACTGCTCTGAAGATCCTCAATAAAGGTGAAAGAACTTGTACAACTTCTAAGTGGTTCGTTTCTCTATGTATGCCCAGAACATTATATATATATATATATATATATATATATATATATATATATATATATATATATATATATATATATATATATATATATATATATATATATATATATATATATATATATATATATATATATATATATATATATATATATATATATATATATATATATATCTTGGATGAGTCGAGGCCCTTTTAAGTTAGTCTTAGTTGTATGTCTGATGAGGAAAAGTCACCTATTATAGCAACAGTACTTATTACTTGGTATTTTAAACTACTTCCTCATTATGATAATAAATTGATTTTCCGTAAAAAGCCATATTGTTTTACGTTAAGCAATTATTTTCGATTGACAGGAAGTATTAAATTTTATTAGCGTTTTATTAGACATAAACATATTTACCATAATACATAAACTAAAATATTGTTGTGGGTAGTTATAGTGAGCTACGTTATCACTAACAATTATTATTTTTTATTTTATTATCTTTTTTATCTTTTTTTATTTATTATCTTATTCACAAATATTGTAACCCCGCGTGAATGCATGGTACGATACCTCAAACAGGACGTCACGTAGTTTATCATGGAAAGATAATATGCAAAAATAATTTTATTGTAAGGAGTCATCCTATGCATTTAGAAGAGTTTTTGGGGGCCTGTGAACTCTCTCTTTATTCCTCTTTTACATAAATGTCGTAGAACAACGATTGTCACTCGGATGATAATAATAAATGTTAGAAAAAAATGAATAAATTAGATTATTCTTTTTGGGGCAGCGTAAACGAGATGATTATTTTAAATCATATTTTGGTAATTTTATGTAGATTTGGGACTATTCATCTAATAATAGATACTAATATTATTAGGCGATAATATCATAATATATCAATATTAGACGATGATACCTATCATATGCTCAAAGTAATATGGAGTATGGAGTAGTTATCCTTAAGTTATAACTTAGCAAGTTATTAGTTATAATTACTTATATTACTAATTATAAGTTTTCTTAATAAATTATCAAACTTCTCTTTGCAACAGTAAGGATTAATTCACCACTAGAGCACCTTCGACGTCGTGTTGTTAATATCTAGTTAACAGATTTTCTCGTCTCATTGTTAGGCAACAGTTTCTCACTCGGTTTCTCATTAAACAATAGGAATTTACCCGGTAAAATACAAACCTCTTGTGCAATTATAAGTGAAAACAAACCCGCTGCGATATATTTGGTGGTACATTAAAGGCAGCGAGAAATAATTTAAGAAATAAACTGTCTCAAACAACCTAATTCACGTTTTTTAATTATGATGTGTATATTTGAGGCCATCTTTATTATGTGTGGTATTTCGGGTAAAACCTGGTTGAAATTACGTATTTCTTTTGATATGTCCTCATATACAAACGGTGGGAGTGGGTGGCCCACCACCGCCTGCCTATCTACCATTAAGTGCCTGATTCCTAAAACAGAAATCAAATTAGCCTTTCACGGAAGAGACGATTTTATCAGAAAGTTGAACCTTTTGTTGTACCAAACTTTTTACCACAACATATTTTTCAAGCGTATATTTCTAAAAACAATAATAATTATAAATTGTGTATTTAAATCAAGTAGAAAATAAATGTGTGTTGAAATATCCGGTCCTAAAATAATCAAATAGGCAACCTGTATTACCAAAGAAAATGAAAATCTATTTACCTAGGTACCTACGGTACATATATCCGATATAAAAGAAATAAAAAAATTTAAGTTTTTCATGATACGCGCCGAATCGGTACTCAGAAGAAAACAGCTACTTCGTTCTTCGTTATCTTTATCTATCACGCGAAGTGCTTAGAGTGCTCTTTATCTAACATGCGAAGACTGTCGTAGTCTTGGGATATTTCTTATATTTACGAGATGAACTGTACCTAATTACATATTCTGCGTAATGGGTAATATCGAGTTCGGTTCGGATATTGTAAATAAGAATGAAACGAGGTAAACAAAAATGGCTGTGTGCAGTAAACTAAAAAGTACTATGAGGTTTTTTAATTTTTTTTTAGGAGAACTGCAAATTTTGAACTGACGGGCAATAGAATTTTTGATGTCAAATATCTTTTTTCCGAAATTTGTAACTCCAGAAGACATGAACCATTTGACTGCGATATAACAGCTGTTATATGTTGAGGAAATCCGGAAAGGACTGAGCAGTACATTTGTGTTGGAATGTAAAATGTATAGAACAGGTAGATATACAGGGTGGGGCAAAAGTGCGTCGGACTTATCGATATCTTGACGTTCTATGATAGCTAGAAATTAAAAAAAAATGCATGTAAACTATTTTTGTCTGAGTCACCCAAAAGAAAAGTCATGTCTACAAGTTCCGCTTTATAAAATCCGCTAAAATTCATATTGTAAAATTCCAACTAGGTGTTTTAAATTCAATACAAATTACACGACAATTTATACCAAACTGACTTTATACTTCTTGAATTTGACACTTCGTCACACTACGTCAAATACTATGGTGCGCGTGCATGCTTGTGGCAATTTCCAGATTGGCTTTTGAATGCTTATGTTTATTAAGTGTTTATTAGTAATGTTTGGCGTACGATTGGGTCCCTAGCATTTTATAAATTTAGAATAACCCGTTAATTAATAATTTAATATAATATTGAGTATGGATACTGTCACAATTTGCCACAAGAATGCGCAGAACGTACTACGCACCGAGTTATTGTCTCATTCAATATAAGTTGCGTTGTATTTATCTTACCCGCTTGCTCTAACAGAATAGGTCTATTAACTGATTATTATACACACAAGGTTACATATAAATATAAACATATTTTTTTAGCATTTTATTTTTGAAAAACTTAAGTATTACTAATATAATACACATCTCAATTTACGAGTTAGGTATGTAGTAAGAAATAATAAACATAATTTTTAATTAACCAACTTATATTGGATTTGCAGTTAAACTTAAAAAAACCATCACAGATCTTACATATTACGCAAGTATCGCAGGCGTATTGAAAATACCAGACACAACTGATAAAATTTTCTCAAGTGAATTGAATAAAAATAAAACTCAGTTGTGTTACGATTTTTTTGTTCGTTTGATCCTGAAGGTCTTGTCGTTTTAAACAGGTTATCTTGCATAGGGTGGTCAAAAATTACAGTCTCATTTTTTTTGTATTCGAATGAATGCTATTCTTTAAAAAAGTTTTTGTTTGCCTAAAAATAGTGATGACTCTCAAAAATTGTGTTGTATACACAGGGTGGTTAAGAATTACAAAATCTTAAAATTTTAAAAGAGGAAACTGTGATTTTTGATCACCCCGTATAAAAACAATTGTGGCTAAATCATCATTAGTTTTTTATACGTGGTGATCAAAAAGTACAAACTTTACTCTTGAATTGATTTTGTAATTTTTGACCACACCGTATAATAAACATAATTTTTGTCGACATTACTTTAAGCAAGAAAAAACTTTTATAAATAATAGCGTTTTCCCGAAAACTAAACATTTTTTGATATTTTGTAATTTGTGACCACCCCATATAAAAAATATGATTTTTGTCGAGGAGTAAACTGTGATTTGTGATCACCCCGTATAAAAACAATTACGGCAAAATCATCATTAGTTTTTTATACGTGGTGATCAAAAAGTACAAACTTTACTCTTACCGAATTTTAAGATTTTGTAATTTTTGACCACCCCGTATAATTAACACAATTTTTTTCGACATTACTTTAGGCAAGCAAAAACTTTTAAAAATAATAGTGTTTTCTTGAAAACTAAACATTTTGTGATATTTTGTGATGTGCGACCACCCCGTATAAAAAATATAATTTTTGTCGAAGAGTAAACTGTAATTTTTGTTATAAAAACAATTTCGGCAAAATCATCATTAGTTTGTTATACGTGGTGATCAAAAAATACAAACTTAACTCTTACCGAATTTTAAGATTTTGTAATTTTTGACCACCCCGTACAATAAACATAATTTTTGTCGACATTACTTTAGGCAAGCAAAAACTTTTAAAAATAATGGCGTTTTCCTGAAAACTAAACATTTTTTGAGATTTTGTACTGTGCGACCACCCCCGTATAAAAAATATGATTTCCGTCGAAGAGTAAACTGATTTTTGATCACCCCGTATAGAAACAATTATGGCTAAATCATCATTAGTTTTTTATACGTGGTGATCAAAAAGTACAAACTTTACTCTTACCGAATTTTAAGATTTTGTAATTTTTTACCACCCCGTATAATAAACATAATTTTTGTCGACATTACTTTAAGCAAACAAAAACTTTTATAAATAATAGCGTTTTCCCGAAAACCAAACATTTTTTGAGATTTTGTAATTTGTGACCACCCCGTATAAAAAATATGATTTTTGTCGACGTCATTACTATTTTTTGGGCAAGTAAAATTAACGGAATTATTGATAAGATTAATAATTAATAAACAAAATTATAAATAAGAAACAATTCAAATAATAAATTCATTAATCAAATTCATCAGTTTACTCTTTTAAATGTGTATGCTGCTGAATGTATATTCTTAAAACGCGGCCGCTCATTAGCTAAATCAGAATCTCTTATTTAGTGATTTATGATTTCATTTTTGCTATCATAATTCACAATGGGAACCTACTCATGTTGTATATACTACAAATTCGATTAAACAATTCGAATTTTTATAAGTTCATCCTAAATAAATTCGATTATATATCTCGTGTAAACACTAACGCCCGGTGTCGACTCTTTTAGGATAGGACCGTACCGGCTGAGCGATATGTTTATTGTTTATGGTAGACGTATTTAATTGCCTTCAGGGCGAGACAGTTTCGATAACTGTAAAGTATTTATGGGCTGCTTTGACGGCCCTATGAAAGGAATAATATGTAGAGGTTTTGTTAGTTAGTTTAGAATAATATACGTTTGTAGCCTACACTTGTTCTTTTATTTTAATTATCGTTGGACATTGGTTTACACTCGAATTATTAAATTTATGAAAATTATGATTATGAAAATAAATTAAAAAGTAAATAAAAGGCTCTTAAAAGTAAATCTCCTAAATGCTTAAGGCTCAAACTTTTTAACGCTTTGCCAGAAGAAATAAAATGTATCAAAACAGAACGTGTTTTCAAAATTAGACAAGGAATTCTTAGTGGATAAAAGTTTTTATTCCTGCTCTGATGTGTCTTTATTCCTGCTCAGACTTTTGCGTGGATGTCTTAGTTTGTATGTTTTGTGACATTCATATATATGCATGTGAACAGGAAAATTAATGATTATCATTACTAATATTATAATCCCAAATTCCACAGTCTTTATATGCCTTGTGTTATACATACATATTGGAATCTTTAAAATTAGAATATACCACAAACAAAAAAAAAATCATTTATCATTTCCTGCGAGCGAAGCGTAGGATATGATTGTTTTATAACTTTGACCAAAGTGACTGATACCGTATTAGATGCCAATAGCTTTATCCAAAAAGTAATGAGTTTTTTTAATAGAACTGGCAATGGACTTGGTTATTCTATGCTGGACTATATAGTCTGTAGGTAAGTAATATATTATATTACGTTAAAGACTTTTTGTTAATATTAAAAATACATGCATTAAACTTGAGATAATTTGTTATCGATGAGATTTAAGCATTTGAGATCACCCAAAGTTTGCAGGAAACGACTTTTTCAGTCATGTCTGATGAATAACTGTAAATCGCGAATTAATTAATATTTATAATTAAACATTTTTTGCTTGATAGTTCATTAACATTTTATTTCTATTATGACTAATCGAGACTTCACAGTGGGAGTAATTTGATTTTAAACGTATCCATAAAACATAAAGAAATTAACGCGTTATTTATTAGAGAACTATTAAAATTATTTTGGAGGAATTAGTTAATCTATTAGTATATTATGTGTTTTAATAAATTGTTTAATTAGTTTATTTTGAACATGTTGGATTAAGAGGCTAGTCTGTTATTGGTAATGAAATTAATAGGATAAATAGGAGATTTTTTTATGTACTTTTTATTGATTGCTAAAATTTTTCTTCATGTATCAGATCATTCGAGGACGAACCTTGAAATTTAATTTTTAACAGCAGTTTCCCTTTCGTGTAAAAATATATATGAAATATACGTTCTCATAAAAACTATAATGACTCTTAGCAATAGCGGATCCAGAAAAAATTAACAGGGGGCATGCAATTAAAAATAAATCTGTGTTAGCTGTATTATAAAATAGTTAAATCTGTATCATCATACCTGGTGCGCTATACGGCCCAAATTGGATAATTGAATGCGTAAATAAAACATTTGTAGAGCGGTTTCACTCGCCCTCGGACCCTTAAATGGTCGGTTTGTAAAATGACGGGGGGAGGGACGTGCCCCTGTGCCCCCCTCGATTCGCCCCTGACTGTTAGATAGGTTTCCATATGGACAAGCTTGACATAACAATTAAATTTGATGGTGCCTTAAAAATATTGATTTACGATCGAGAAACCATTCATGTCGATTTTTTTACGTGTCCAGGAATATAACAATATTGTTGGCGTAATTACTTTTTTAATCGGGCCTGCAAATACTTATTTACTGGTACCTAGTGGCTTTTTATTAGGGTAGTCAGATGGAATATTGAAAATCTATATACATTCATTAAAAAATGGATTCAGTAATACCTATATCATATTAAGTACCTATAAAAGTCAACTATAAAAGTAACGATAAAATATCCTTAATATTATCATCACAACAGAGCGTTTGATAGAGGTCTACATGAAGGGAATAACATACACTTATAACTTAGGTAGGTATTGGAACTCGAACATGGGAGCTATATCGCATTTATAGATAGCTTTATATATTGTTTTTGTCCATTTGTGTTATTACAAGGCAAATATGGATTTAGATAGAATTGAATGTACATATATGAAAATTAAATTTAATTATATTTAACGGTTAATAAAAATTAATGGTTATATTTTAAACTAAAACATTTAGAATTTGGTATAAACATATTATAAATCGTTAATTAAAATTGCATTATTTATAATACAGTATTTAAAATCCCTTTCAAGCGTATTATTAAATTTTAAGGCTTGTTTACAAATAAAAATCCTTCACTTCCGGACAGATTCCATAAAAAAAATGTCCAAGAAAGAAAGATGATTGTCATAATTATGCTAAGTAAGTTATATTAATTAAGAGGCAATAGAATTTTTTTTAGAAATACTTATATTACATGTTAGCTTTGGGCGGGTTCTTCAATTATCCGATTATGAATCGTTCTGAATAGTTGCAAATATACCTACCTCGAGTAGTTGCAAGGTAATGCTTAGAGTTTGCCTTAGATTTTTTATACAAAGAATATTCGAGAATTTACAAAAGGTTATTTATGAACGTTTTTTTTAATTCCCGAAAAGATTATAAAGAATAATATCAAAAAAATAATTTAAAAAATTTTATTTTTTAATTGAGTTTATGTAATGCCGATTATGCACATTATATGTATAATAAATACCTAACTATTTATATGAAAATAAGTAGATACCTAGCTATTATTTGTTATTCTCGTTTTATAATATTATGCTTGATGAAATATTTTTTGGCAATATCATGTAGGTACCAATTAGATTGTAAGACATGATAGGATAGGATAATATCATGATAGAATAATGTCTAGGTATGAGATATCGCGCAGGTGACGATGGTCACGTCATTGCGTGCGTTCCTCGGCGCTGGCCGGCACACAACGTGTGCTTTACATTTGATGTTAAGTGGTTCTGGTTCTATGTGGTTCCACTTTTCATTAAACGGCGTTTGTTGGTGTTTTTAATTAAAAAACTTAATAATGATGTGTGCTGTGTACGGATGTAATGTGGAT